>JAPKLW010000762.1:286663-322521 GCA_026898455.1 Plectranthus barbatus
AATTATATTAACATATTTTTTAAGTTCAACATATAATGATATATAATGATAATATTTGTAGTATATAATGATAGTCCATAAACTATATAATGCAGGTCTGCTTTGTTTGATGAAACCCACTGCTTTGAATTATTACACATGTTAATAATATTTGTGTATTCGTGTGAAATTAGAGGGATAATACATAATGATAGTATCTTCTCTATATAATGATAGTTTGTGAACTCTATAATGCATGTGAGTTGTATGTGTATTAAGAAGGTTATTCAAGGGCGAATTTTAATTATAGGCTAAAAGACTAAATTGCCCTATAATGTAGGTTTTTGGGGAAAAATGCCCGCATTTTTTTATTAAATCTGGATTGTTGATTGAGCGAGATCTACGGCCGAAAATGGTTCTTATTTCTTATGGTAAGAGCATTTCTCATTGGATCACATCCCCATATATATATATATATATATATATATATATATATATATAGAGTAGTGATCATATGTTACCCATTCTTTAAATGTTATATGAGACCAAATCTCAACCATTTATTTTATCAATCTAACGGTTATTAAATTATGAATTAATTTTTATTTTTAATGTGTAAATATAAATTAAGGGTATATTAGATAGATTAGGTAATTAATTTATATTATTCTCTTTCATTAACCAATGACGCGTTGTTTCTTATTTTTCCTTCTCTCATCATTTTTCTCACTCCTCTATAATTCCTATAAAACTTTAAATTATCATAACTTTTTAAATTTGAATTATTTTTTCACTTATTATATATCAAATTAAAGATAATTTAATTACCTTTCAAACGAAATCCCTATTGCATATGTTAGGAATAAGGTAATTGTAGCAAAATCAAATAATGTAATAGCTAAAACTAAATAATGTAACATAATAATAAAAATAATGTAATACTGTAATACTAATAAAGAGAATTACAGATTGATGAATAAAGAGAACTATTTGTTTCTTTTATTTCGGCAAGAAACCAGACATTAATAATGTACTCCCTCCGTCCCGGGTCTCTTGGGACGTTTGACCGGGCGCGGAGATTAAGAAAAAGTGATTTGGAGAGATAGTGGAGTAGGATTAGTAGGTTAATGATTAGGAGAGATAGTGAAGTATGAGAGATAGTGGGGTAGGAGTAGAGTAGGTTTAGTGAGTGATTAATTAATAAAAACTTTTCAAAAAAGGAAACGCGTTGCAAGTGTTCTGGGACGGATCAAAAAGGAAAATGTTACGACTGTCTTGGGACGGAGGGAGTAATATACAATGAACACATAATGTACTAATCAGTCGATATACAATGCACCATTCAGACAATACTTTTATCAACGTCATGTAACCGAAAAAAAACAGACATGAATAATATAATATACAATCATATAATGTAATATACAATCAATACATAATGTACCACTCACTCAATATATAATATATCATTCAGACAACTCTTTGATCTATATCATGCAACCATAAAAATACATACATAAAAAATGTACTTACGGTTGAATAATGTACTATAAGCCGATACATAATGTACCACAACACATATTGTACCATTCAGGCAACACTTTGATCTATATACTGCAACGCAAAAAAAACAGATACGAATAATGTAATACTCATGTGACACATAATGTATCACTCAGTCGATGCACAATGTACCATTCATGCAACAATTTGATCTATATCATGCAACCGAAAAAACAAACATGGATAATATAATACAATTTTGACAAATAATGTAGCACTCGAACACATTTTTTATGCATAAAATGCAACCGCAATTGTGAAATCAAGATTTTTACCATTTTTTATAAGAACAACATCGAAATTAGGTAAGTATACTATATCATTACATTATTCTCTATATTATGGTACATTATTTAGCTTTACCTATTACATTATTTGGTTTTACTTCGATTATCTTATTCTGAACATATGTAATAGGGATTTCGTTTGAAAGATAATTAAATTATCCTTAATTTGATATATAGTATGTAAAAAAATAACTTAAATTGAATGAGTTATGATTATCTAAAATTTTATAAGAATAATAAAGGAGAGAGAATATTGATGGGAGAGAGAAACAAGGAATAACGTAATATTCAGTTGGTTAATGAGAAATAATAATATAAATTAATTACCTCATTACCCTTATTATATATTTAATCATTAAAGTTTAAACCTAAGCATATCCATCCAAATTCAAATTGGAAGGTTGGATTTTAGTCTCATATAACATAGGAAAACTAGGTAACCATATAATGCAACCCTATATATATATATATATATATATAAATAATTAAATACTTTCAACATGGATGAAGATATGAGATGATATAGAATATAGAATATTAAAAACCAGCAGCATAATTTTATTGCAAACCATCAGTTTATTGTTCCAAACTGGCACTGCTACAGAGATTACATGAATCTAAAATACTAAAATCTAATACACATAGAAATCCAACAAAATATTTTACTACACTACACATCCCAACCCTCTAACACATACATATCAATATATAATATCCTGCATCATTAATTTATCAGAAATCATATTATTTTACTTTATTATTCTGAGTGGCTTTTACCTCAGTCATATCTCAATATGAAGGTCTAGGATGAGCCCAAGCATATGAATCATGATTCATATGCCCTCCATTTGCCAACAAATTTGGTGTCAAATTATATATTGGCAAAGATGAGGGATCAGCCATCCCATGATGCAGCTGCTGCCCCATCCCAGGCGGAGAGTCGGCAGCAGCGCCGCCTCCCGCGGCCGCACCCTGAGCTGAGCCACCAGCCTCTTCCTCCTCTTCGATAGGCAATCTTTCATAGGTTGCGTTAGCAAAAGTCGCCGCGATCACCATAACCGACCCCGCCGCCACCAGTGGCCCCACCACACTCCCCCCGACCACCTGCCCCTGTCCGCCGGCCAGATAAACGGTCAAACCAGTTGCTCCGGGCGGAGCCGGGCCGGGCAGGAAAGCCCCGGTTAGGGAAAGAATCTCGAACCGGCCTTGCAAAACAGCTGCTGTGCTCGGCGCGGCCGGCTGGCGTATGGTGACGTTGGCGACGGATCCGCTGCCGCTGAGCACGCAGACGCCGCGCTGGCGGCGGCGGGCAAACTGGGCTATGCTTTCCGCCACGTCGGTGCCCCCGGCGACTTCCAGAACGTGGCTGCGTAGGGCGTTAGGGCTGTCCCGGGTCACAAATATTGGCGGTTTAGGTTTGTTCTTCGAACCGGGAGGCCTGCCACGAGGGCGGCGATTGCCGACTTCGACGGCGCCTTCCCTCGGCTCATCACCGCCGTCTTTGTCGTCGTCGTCTTCTCCGCGGCTGCTGCTTCCTCCGCCGCTCTTCTCGTTGATTGACAGCTCCATATCTCGCTTGCTGCCCAACAGGGAAGCCGGTTCAGACCCCTGCAAACCCACCTGAACTCCGTCCCACCACCGGTTCGCCATAATTTCTTGTTCCCGTTGAACGATTTGCTTCTCAGATAAAGATCAATAACTAATCAAGGCTGAATTTTTGCGTTTTCTTTATCAAGTAAAAAGATTGCAAATTCGAAACTAGAGATCACTAACCCTTAATTTGCAATAGTGGATGAAACTTGAAAGTGAGTCAAATCAAGATTTTCTTGAAACCTAATTAAAGAAATGACTGATGATGATAAAGGGACTTAAAAAAAAAAAAAAAGAAAAAAAGCCAAGAAGATTAGATACAAGTTTTGTGGAATCAAGCAAAGATCAAAATTAAAAAAAGAAGATACATATTATATAGTTTGTATGAAATCTGAGGATTATATATATAAAAACTTGGAAAGAAAAGTGAAAAAAGAAATTGCACAGAATCAGGTAAGAACAAAGGAGAAGAGAGAGAGAGAGAAGAAAGAAGCAACAGATTGGAAAAAACTATTGATATATATCAATTGAAATAAAAAACTAAGAGCTCAAAGACACTGAAAAGTAAAAAACTAAGTAAGAAATGTGATGATGTCTTTTCCAAAGTGTTGATAAGTTGGAATGGGTTATTGTTTAGGTTTTCCCCCATATTTTATAGAACCATTTTGTCTCTCTACCACTAGTACTGCAGCTGTGTACGCATATATGTATGTATAGTGTATCTATATGTTATGTAAAAATTAGGGTTTGTATATAGTGGTAGGGTCGGGTGCAAGTTGGCAGGTGGCGAGCACGTCGCTGTCTCACGTTCCAACATATTAGATTGAGGAAAGAACCTCAACATTTGGTCGTATTTGAATTGATGGAAGAATTGAAAATGACAACTTTGAATTTCACTATTAAAAAATATTAACTTGCATTTGCTGTCATCTATGTAATTTCACAACTTCACTAAGAAAAATGCCCCCTTTGCTACACTAGTATTTATAATTCTTATGGAACTTCCCTAAATACAATTAGGACGGTAAATAAATTAAATTGTTCGTGAACTATTTGAATTTCGATTTTATAAAAGCTCAAACGAGCATGTTAAGCTCATTTAATAAAAGAAATAAATTTGAGCATAATAGTATTCACTTCGTGAACTAGTAAGCAGGCTCGTTAGCTAAAATTAATAAGAAATATAAAATAATTACTTTTATTAAATAAAATATTTTCAAGATTGAGTATAATAATAATAAATGTTTCTAGTAATGAGAAAAATCTGAATTTTAGTATGAGTATGAAATTAATAACTTTTCTTTCAAAACAATAAAGAATATTTTAAATATATTCTAAATTTAATTAATTCTTTTAGGCTCGATTAAGGCTCCATAAACTTTGTGAATATCAAAATATTAGATAAAAAACTCAAAGTTCGACTTGATACTAAACGAGTCAAACTGAGCACGACACTAGTTGGCTCGACTCGGATCGATTACACTCTTAAATATAATATTAATCAATCAAATATTGATTGAAGCTTAACGAATTGAATGACTTACGGATTGATACGATAAAAATTCAATTTGACGAATTATCACCCCAATTTTAAGGATAAAATATATACTGCAAAAAATCATATTATGAGCAATTTGTTACTCTAAACATTGATTTAATATAAATAAAGCATGTGGTTTCATTTCGTAAGGCTGTATGGGATGTATATTCGTTTTCTCTTCCATATATGCATTGTCATCGAGGACCCGTTCAATTCAATACGTTGGGTTTTATATTTATGTAGATTTGTAATTCATTGTATGCGGGGTCGTTATTGTGTCAGATATTATTATATTTGTGTCGTGTTTATGTCTTATTGGTCCCGAGATCAGAGTTTTGATAAGCTTCAACACAAACTTGAAGCTTATTTTGCTTCATCTGACTGCCAAGGTAGTCCCAGACTTCCATTGCGTTGTTGAATTGCGTCACTTCTTCTTCTAATGCCTCTGGAAGTGATGAAAGGATCAACTTGTGAGCTACGGAATACAACTGGGTGCATCTCTTCTCTTCTTGCGTTCATTCGTCATACAGCTTCTCGGCCATCTCTGGTTCGTCTTCTCCACATAGACGACTGTTGGCCTTTAAAACCTTGATTGGTCCACGCTCGATAACTAAAATCATTTATGGATATATAGTTTTGAACACTATGGTGGACCTCTTCTTCCATATGGCGAACTTCTCCAGCGAGTATGGTGGAAGCTTTGTGTTGTTCATCGTAATAAACTTATAACCTGCTCGCTACAAAAAAAAATTGCAAAGAAATATGGATCTGGTCCTAAGTGACTAAAAAATAGCTAGTATGTAAAGACCAACTTCTCTGATACCACTTGTTGGTTCCGAGAGTTTTGATATAGGCACCAGAAATCGTACAACGGAAACTTGCACTCGCAACCTGGTTGTTACTCATGAGTGTGTGTCTTTGAAAGGTTTATTGTTAGCGAGTCTGAGATTAGGTTCAGGTTCAAAATATTACAACACTTAGGTAGCATTGAGTTTTAAATCATTACGAAAAAGTAAATAAAGTAGTAAATGCAAAAAGATTTATAGAGCTTCGGACGCAAAAGCCCTATGTCCTCTCTTCAGACCTTAAGTTTGGAATACACTAAGCTTCATAATACAAGGTTCTCATGATCTATCGTAAGTTGATGAATGCCGGTGTCCACCGATCCACTTGCTACTCGTCCAGGTTGTTGCTTCCGCCGCTTTGTGAATTCGAAGTGTGGGCACATCACGCTGCCTCCATCTCTGGAACTTAGGAACTTTAAGGTTCTTCCCAAAACCGTCGAACTCTTTGGCTAGACGCCCGTGAGAAACACAACTTGGAGAAAAGCTGCGACTGCTGTGTTTTTACTTGGAAAGTAAGAACACTGAGAAATAAACTTGTGCTTAGAAATTCACAAGTCTCGTGTCCAAATATGGCACACGGTAGCCTCGAACGTTTGAAAACTTAAAGTTGCAATTTAGTAGCATTTCGTTGCTTGGTAGTTCGGTTCGTCTCACTTTGTAACCTCTCTTCTAGGGACACTTCGTTTATTTATAGATAAAGTGTGAGAAGTTTGAAATTGTAGTCGTTGAGAGACATTCTAGATGAAGTCCAATCAGGCGCCTCTCTTCTGCAAATGACAGGTTGCTTTTCCAGAAAGTCTGCACCTGCTCCTACTCCCGATATTCTAACACTAGATGTTGACATCATACAGTGTGTCCGAATGGCTCTTCTAGTCAGTTCGAGGAATCAAAATTGGTCCAACACCAAGGTCTTCAGATTTTAAGTAGAATCTCCATTTTTAAAGTTTGGCCTTAAAGAGGATTCCTTCTGACTTGTTCTCTTTGTCTCCGTGCACTAAAGTGATAGGCTTGAGTGAAACTGGCCAGTTTCATGCTGGTAACGTCAGCCAGTTTTCTTCATGTTGGTTCTCTAAACTAGTACATAGGATTGTAACCAGTTTCTTCTATCACCTTGCGAAGTCAAACTGGTGGAAACCAGTCCATCTCGATCTGTCCTGTTACAACTCAAATGCATCCTATACAGACTTTACAAGTTTAAACAAACTAGAGACTAAAGTGGTGGTTTCTATACAATCTTTGACACATCAAAATAAGACAATAAGGTAGGAATACTTCCAAACATGCCCATTGTTATCCTGCGGGTTCGTGTTGTGTTATCGTGTTGTGTCATAAAAATTTAGCCCTAAGTGTAGAACAAGCAGTTTGTGTGTGTCGTGTTATAATTGTGTCCGTGTCATGTTCGTGCTCATTATTATCATGCGTGTTTGAGTCGTGTCAAAATTATTAGCCTTAATTTTAAGATAATGTTAATATATATATATATATATATATATATATATATATATATATATGTATTTTTGATGGCTTTGTGTAGAGACTAAATAGTGTAGGGAGAGAAATTATATGAACGTGTATTATAGTTTATTTCATTTCTTCTGATCACCAAAATAGATTGTGTTGTGTTACAAATACAAAGCTTGCACTATTTATAGAACAACTAATTTAATTTACTCACTACCAGCTTATTCTGGAGACTTCTATATCTTCTTCTTTCCAAAACTTCCATTGTACAACATAGATGCAACTCCAATAACTCCTAACACTTTATGTTTAAAAATTTAAATCTTTTGTTCTATTAAAACATCATTTTATTTAGGGAAGGTCTTGGGTTAGGCAGGCCTAAACGATTTAGGCGGGTTTTATCCATTAACCCAAGCCCAAATCCATATAATATACCCTAATTGAGATTAATAAACCCTATTTGAGATGGATCAACCCATTTGGATATGATAAAACCCGCCTAAACCGTTTAGGCCTGCCTAACGCAAATTTTTGCCTTTTATTTATAGTTAACTAAAGATGTGCTGTTTCCGCTCATTATAGTAATTAGATTCGTAGACAAAAGGTTGGTAACTATAATAAAGTTTTTGTAGATCACTCGTTTTTACTGTAAGTAAATATTCAATTTTAAAGAATGAAAAATTATTAAAAAATTCATATGCGTGCCATGCAAATTATTACACATACAATATGTATATATATATGAAAAGATTTCAATGCATGTTGGATGGGGTTGATGACTTTTATATATGGATCATGAATTCTTCATTTGTTAAATTGTTAATAATTAATTATTTTTTTGACATCGTGTATCATGCACTTAATTCACTCCTTCACAAATAATATAATCGTAAGTTTTCATACCCACAACTTAGAAATCATGTGGTGGTTTGTTGGGAATTTATTTTATATCTGCGTTCGTCGTGTAGCAGAGACAATATTATTTATGAATGGCTCGACGATTATTAATACATTTTAAATATATAATATGGGAAATAATATTAAAAAAAAGTACCCTACTTTAATTTTAACAAACTGCCATTAATTGTTTCAACGCATACATACCGACATTTGAAATTCAACATTTTTTTTCTTCTTATAAGAAAAATGTTTTTTTATTGAACATTAGTTAATAGTATAATATATATAGAATGAGATCAATAATAAATAAAAATCAATCTGAATTTGATACATGATATAAATCTGAAAGATGTTCGAATGGTGTGTGTACGTGGAGGGTGTGTTGAAAGTTAAAAATAAAGTTTATGTTAAATAAAAAAGAATTCAAATACTCAGATTGTTCACTTCAAAATCAACACTTGAAATAAGAAAAAAATATTAATTATTAAAATAAATATTCAATCTAAAATAATTATGTATAATATATTTTTATCATAATATGTAAAGCAAAAAAAAATAGTAATATGACCAATTGTTTGATTGAATTCAATTCATTCCTAATTTAGTGCCATATCCAAGAACGGACGGCACTACATAGAGACACACGAGGTTAGCTGCTCCCACTAATATTTACTTTCTGGTTAATTTTTAAAAAACAAAATAACAAAAAATGAACGAATTCCCAGAAACCTTCCAATCTCTAATTGCCCCTGGTCTTATCCATTTCATATTATATATGTTAGGTCGATCTAGTATGTAGGTTTTTTTAGTATTATTTATTATTTTATTTTATTTGTTATTTATTGCCGAAAACACATTTGGGTTGGGTATATCTGACATTTCTTTGTCAATTAAGAAAATACTTTTTGGTAGGATTGATATAATATTCCAGGATCCAAACCTCAACCCTTAAAATAATTAGACAAGGAAGTTGAATTTTATTTTAAAAATCGGAAATCTAATAGATTAATTATAGTAAGAGTTCCTACAAAAAAAAACATAGTAAACTCTCACTCTGTAAAGTGAAATATTAGAATTTAATTAGAAAAAATGGCTGAAAGGCAGCTTTTAAATAATTGAACTTTCAAGAATGTCTCTTTTAAGCATTTTAGCAGTAGAGATTTCATATATGTATAAAGAATTTCTAATTTTGAGAGATTTGGGATTAATCATCCCTCCTCATTCCTTAATTAAAATAATATATATATATATATATATATGAGGCATATATATATTAGGGGTATGATATTGTGAAAATCTTTCTGTGATAATTGATAAGCTTATTAAAATTAGATCTTGTGTCCCTTCACTCGGGGTGTAGTGGTTAAAGCACTTTGCTTGTGACTGAGAGCTTACAGATTCGAGTTTCCAAATGGACATCTGGGTGTGTGAGTATGTGTGTGTGTTTAAGATTAATATACACTTATTAAAAATAAAAAAAATTAGATCCTGTTCAATATTAATTAAAAGTTTATCGCTGAGAAAATATAAGCATTTTTTAATTCATATCATGATACTTTTTTATCCATATATAATGCTTTATTTTATTCATCCACGTTACGCCAAAAAGTGGTGATGATTTTTCAAATAGCTTTAGCTAAAAGCATCTTGTATGAACTAAAATAAAATAAAAAAGAATTATGAATTTTATTCTTTCATATATACTTTAATCAGTGGTTAGATTATTAAGTCATTGTTAACTCACTTATATGCAGGGTGGTTCATTTAAACAAACCCTATCTAGGAATTTGAAATAAAGTTTAATCATCATTCATGACTTCAAAGATTTCAAAGAATTTTAATTCAGACTCAATTTATGATCTTGATATCAAATTCTCAATTAATAAATTTAAGATTTTTTCGCATTCTAAATCAATAATTTTTCAAGTAATAGAGTGAAAATACAGTTCCTTCTACCTATCAATATCAAAATTATATATCGGCATCATCCAATTGATACAAATTAACTATATTAACATGAGTCACCAAAAAACCATGTCATCATATCATAGGTTCAATAATTGCCGAATATAAAATGTTTTGAGTTCACTGAATTTTAAAAAATAATTAAAAATATATATATATATATATATATATATATATAATTGTAATTAATCATTTAAATTAAAATTTGTGTTAAATTGGAATAAATCACAATCATTGAATTAATAACATTTACGATTATAATTAAAGCATAAATGATAGAAAGATCAAACAATTAAGCATGAAATCTGAAGAAGAAAAAAAATAATCTCAAACATTTATATTTTGAGATGAATGGTGTAAATTCATTCTTATTTAACATAAACTAACTTTTAACATGGGATCCATTCCCTTTATATATTTATATTGCTACACTTTGCAGTTTGAGAACAGAGTTAATGCAATAATTTATAATTGTTTAGTACAACTTTTTACGATAGATAATACAACAAAAGAGGAGAACGAAAAAATGATGAAAAAATTGAAAATAAATGAATGGTAACCGAGTCAAGGAGACCTCTTCCCACAAGACGAAAATGTCAATGCAGTGCCTTTTTTTATAGCACTCGTTCCCAAAGGTAAAACGGCTCCGTCTTCAACAAGACAATATCACGATAATAGAAGTTTCGGCGAACCGAACAAGGTTGGAACTAACAGAGCTTAAAAATTATGAGAACAATGCAAGTTTTCAGAAAAAATACAATAGAGTAACTATCTTCGGTAATAGGATAACTTTTCGTTCAAATTAGAACATGCATCTATGTATACCTATATATAAGCAAGTCCACCGTGGGTTAATGAGAAATGAATACGATCGACGTTTACAAAACCGAACATTATGGTGTTTAACAGTTACGTCTCGTCACTAATGTCGTAACGTTATAAATTGAGATGTGCTCGCGACGGTTACGTTTTATCAATAATACCGTGACGGTTACAACCTAAAATTATTATCATATCGGTTACAAACCTACATCAATATCATGACAGTTACCACTCACGACATGTAATGATCATCAATTGTCGAGCACTACTCTGGTCCCTATGTTGTAACTACCATGTTGACCGAATCAGCCACGTGTGCATGCACAAATCAAATATTAACCTCGATGTTTGTCTAGCACCCAACAGACTTAACAAACGCCTCATGTTAACACTACTACATATGTCAGCAATGCACACATACAAATCTCAACTTGTTTTAAAAATCAATGTGAGACATTAAACACATGTTTATTATCTTATACAAAATAATATGCCAACTTGTAATTTAATTTCTCACACACAAAGTTCGAATTTGAGAAAACAAATATACCACAATAATATTTAATTTTGATAAAATTAAATATTTAATCACGGGGAATTCACTCATATGATCTCGAATTTCCAACAATCTCCCCATGAGTGAAAATGTCTAAATACATGAATGCATAGCCAACTTAGTTATTAAGAAACGTTAATGCACAAGAGGTAGCTTGTGGCTTTGAACCTTTCATGTTCAATGTAATCGGGTACACAGGTGTCTTAGTGGTAAGAATACCTTGAACTACTCCTCCGGTCAATAGTGTGCACCAAGTCAATGATATTAAAACATCCAAATTTCAAACTCCATTCCTGCTCACATTTATTTCCATTTCGGTCCATGCAAAATGCCTTTGGATTTATAAGTGTTCGGTTGAAGTGGCCCCCACTTCTCACTTATAAATGTGACCTATTACGAGTATCATGTCTTATTCAACCACAACAAGGTTTCAGAAGTCATTAAAAGTTATTTGACTTATCCTATACCACATGCAGGTCCATAACACCACTAATATCATCTTCAAGGCGTCACCACTAAAGAAGAGATTTGTAGGTGTTATCACTTGAATTCATTGATAAACTCGTAATTTGACTCATTTATTTATATTTTTTTCTAGTATTTTATATTGTTTTGTTGAGTTTATTAGTATAAATTATGCATGTGTTATGGTTAAGGTGTATTATGATTGGTATGGTGTGATTTTACAGGTTTTTAAGCGAAAAAGTAGATTGAATAATGAAAGAGTTGAATTGGGCGAGTCTCGGTTTCGATCGACACAAAATATTGTCGATCGATGTGGAGAAATGCAAGAAGACTATGATTTGGACTCCATCGAAGTGGAGATTGACATGGAACTCAGAACAAAAAATTCAAGCTTAAATTAGATATATCTTATTTTTAGCCCTAGATCTTAGAAGATACTCATCCACCACTATATATCCTTGTAATTTCAAGTTTTCGAAAAAGCATTCATTCAGTTTTTATTTTGGAGTTGGAGAACACGAGAACTGAATCATGATGATACAACATCTCAACTCACGTTAGTCAATCATGATGAGCAAAAGACTTACACTCTTTAGCTCATCAACAATATCTTAACTATGAGCTTAAGAAGTTTTTGTCTCCAAAATAGATATTTTGCGCATTCATCTTATAGTGAATTGCTTAAAGATACCACAATCTCAATTGATTTGGCATCATCACAGTTATATACCACCACAATATGTTGAATTAATCAACTTAGAGCTTGAAGCTCTATCATAGTTCATCAGGAGCTTCTATACACCTTTATACCAAATAAAAAAAATCAAGAATATTCAATAAAAGGTGCATGATCAATTTCACATTTTAATTCTTCAAGTATGACTACATGAAGAATTATGCACAATATTCAATGGGGTATCCCACAATACTCATAAATTCTTAACCAATTGGTTAATTTTTATTTCACAATTTGTGAGCATTTTCTCATACACTTTAACAAAGAATTGATACAACATTGAATCACAATTTCTTTGAACCACAACTTTTATTCCATTTGATAAAGAAATAACTTTATTACAAGGTAATTAAAAGCACAAAGACTAAGCATATAAGTCTTCATCTTTGTTATCTTCAACAATTTGTGAAACAACCTTGTCTTGTCTTTTGCTTTGGCTATACATTTGGTCATACTTGCCACAATTGTACCAAAATTCTTTGAACTTAGGCTCACTCATAGGTCTTTTATCCTTGTCTCAACATTAAGTATTTCACATTTGTTAGACACAACATCACATTCTAACAAATTGGATTTAGCATCCTCTTCAATAAAAAGTTTAGGATCACCATTTCTATTGTTCTTTGCAATTCAACAATAAGATCCTCAATAGTCACAACTTTTGCTTATGCTCAAGGTAGCTTTTGAAATCCTAACACTAAGGATTCAATCATGGTGAACTCATCCGATAAAACCATCTCTTCGGGATAAATATTATGCACAATGCACTTGTTCCATTACTGATCGATAGTCTACTATTTTGTACTCAATGTACCATATTTTCGTGCAAGCTTTTTTCTCATTTTCTCATAATCTTTTTCATTATATTACAATTAGTCCTACACAAGGAATCGCGAAATGAATACGATCTATAGTTACAAACTGATCATTATAGTGTTCGATATTTATGTCTCATCACTAATATCGTGACATTACAAACTGAAAAGTAATGTGCTTGTATCGGTTATGCTTCGTGACTAATATCGTGACAATTTTTGACTAATGTCGTGACAGTTATAACTAGACATCATTATCACATTGGTTACAAACTGACATCAATATCACGATAGTTAGAATTCACAACATGTAATGGTCATCGATTACTGAGCACATCAATACTCTTGTCTCCACGTGTTGTAACTACTATACTGATCAACTCAACCACGTGTGCATGCACAAATCTAATGTTAGCCTCAATGTTTGTTTAACTCCCAACAGACTGAACAATCGATCCATGTTAACAGTATTGCATATATTATCAATGCACACTTATTGTTACACAATACAAGTCTCAACTTGTATTAAATATCAATTTGTGACATTAAAACACATGTTTAATTATCTCATACGCCATAATATGCCGAATTGCGGTTCAATTTCTCACTCACCAAATTTTGAATTTAAGAAAATAAATGTACCATAATAATATTTAATTACAACAAAATTAAATATTTGTCACGAGAAATTTATTCAAATAATCCCAAATTTCCAGCATATATATTGGAGTTAAGTAATACTATAGTATTGCACATTCAACATGTAATAATGTTTGAATAAGTAATATTGTAGTATTGCACAATCCACATGACATGATAGATATAGTATTAATTATTGTTCGCATGGTGTGTTTTTTTTTTACTCTCTAAAAATAAGCATTATAAAATCATGTAATTCATATATATTGTTCATGTACATGTACAAAATACCAAGATTCCTTTACATATATTTTATAAGTAAAAATTATGAATCTTATCTCACTGTATCGGCCACTTTAGATTTACAACTCTTTTTGTTAGGTAATTATATTCTAATATTTGATAAATTAGGAAAATATACTTATATTATGAAAACTTGTCCTTATGCTTAACTTTATAATTAAATATACTTTAAATGATTGACAAAATAAAAACTACAAAATCATATGTTATTAAAACTTATTAATTTAAAATCATAACCATTAAAATTCGTTGAATTTATATAACTTAAAATACCCTAACTTAATATCCAATAAACTTATTTTCTTTGTTAAATATCTAATAATAAAATATTTTGACATGCGGCAATAGATATTATTGTGGTTTGAAATTCGTATTAGAACACAAGACTTAAGAATGAGATAGAAAATAATTGTTAAACGAAGGTAAACAACAAATCAAATGTAATTGTTCTATTATGGCTTTGAATACAGGCAAAAAGTATTTCATTGACAAGCTAAGCAGGAAATTAGGGATTAATCACATAATTAGTTACAAGAGATTCTTTATGTTGGTTCCGATTTTTCAGAGTAAGTATAAATTGCACAGCGAAAGTGATTGTTCAATGGTTGGTACTTTCACTTATCCAAATTGAGTGTCAGTCTCAGTTTGATTTTCTAAAGCTCAATTTTAGTTTTAAGTCGATAGTCTTAAGAGTCTGTTTCAGTCTATACTTCAACACTTGAGTGTGAAATTTTAACGTACGTAAACTGAAATGCAGAAAACAGTAAATCGACAAAGGATTTTATAGTGGTTCGGACACCAAAAGGTCCTACGTCCACTCTTCAGGCACAGGCCTGGAAATCCACTAAGTGAATGAATACAAGATGCTCTCATGATTTATTACTTGCTGAAGAATGTCTCGTCCTTCAATCCACAAGCTCACTCGCTCGGTCCTTTGCACTTCATTAACTTTGCAACTCCTTGGATTGTGGCACACCACGCAGTCTCCTCACCACCAGAATGGGGTCCTTATAGTTCTCCCCGGAATTGTCAGCTTTGCGGCTAAGAACGTCTGTAATAGTAAAAGTACATAGCGTACTTGACTGTTGTATTCTTTCTTGGAGCGAATGAATAAGAGTAACTCAAGAACAAAATGTTATGAGTCTCATGTTCACAGCAGTGACACACATAAAGCTTTGAAAACCTCGAACGGTTGAGTAGAGATTTTAGCAGAGTTTCAGCTTGTTCGTTAATAGCGTGTTCGGATATGTGAATCTCTAGTGATCCTTGACTATTTATAGGCGAATGAGTGAGATTCAAATCTTCAGAGCCGTTAGAAACAGTGGATGTTCAATCAATCTGAGGTCTTTGTCTTCTGCGAGGTAGCCTTTTTCGGAAAGCACTGTACCTTTTCCCACTTTTTCTTACTTCGACAGTGGTTGTTCACCTTTTGTCAGAACGATTACATTTAGTCAGTTCGAGGAATCCAAACTGGTGACTGAAGTTTTGGGCTTGCAGACTTTAAGGAATCTGCAATCCTTAAAGTCTGATATTTGTCAGTACCATTTCTCAGTCAAATTCTTCTTGTTTCTCTGCTCGGGGATTGGAACTAAGGTCCCATGCTGATACTTTCATGATTGGCAAGTCCATGTTGGCTGACGTAACAAGTCTGAACATTGATCCCCAGACTGATAAGTTTGAGACTAATGAGTTCCAAACTAGTGAGTTACAAGATGGGTGAGGTCCCAAATTTGTCAGTCCCGGAATGATGAAACCCAAATTGATCAGTCTCATACTGACTTTCCAGTTTCTTGAGTCCTTTTGCGCATCCCAGATTGATTCATCAGTGTGTTCTTCGAATCAACTCCAGCTTACAACTCGATAGAAAGACCTTACAGGACTTTACATTTTAAAACAATGTTGAAGCTTAATCTAGAGACAACCTAGACTGCTTAGACTTAGACCAAGACTTTGAACCTTTGACCCACCAAAACACAATTAGTAAGGAAATTCTAACAAATTTCCTAACACTTTATATCCCAAAAATCCAGGTAGGCATTATGTAATTTCCTAGTCCTTTGTTCTTCAATATTATTGTAGAAGGATCTTCTTTGTTCTTTATCACTTGGTTCTTTCAAATGATTCTCCATCTCTTGGTCCTTCGCTATAAGCAAAGTGTGGGTGAAGGACCTCTTTTAGCTTCTCCTGTTTGTGATGGGGTTCCCTTCTAGGTATTGTCTGTCTTTCAAGGAAATTATCACATGAATCTATGGCTCTGATGCTGCTCCACGCGATTTGTTGGTTTTAGGGTCCTTCGAATGTTTAGTATTCATCGAAAGGTTTGGTTTGCTTACTTCTCCTTGGGTCTGGACCCATATTTTCTTCGTTTTTGGATAATCTTGGATCTATAATAGATATTACCATTACCATTCAATTGTGCATCTCTTTAGTAAAGAGTTATGTTGATGGTTGATTTTTTGGAGGATAATCTAGTTTTGAAATAACAAAGAAAAAATACTAAAAATGAAATTAAACTGTTTTTGCTAGGAGATTATTTTAATAAAAGTAAATTATCCTTAATTGTTTCTTTATTGCAAAAAGATTTTGTGTTATTAAATATTCATAAATGCTGACTATTTATAAGCATTTAATGAATTAATACAACTCTTCACAAAATAGTCACATTTCATAAATATTCATGAGTCAAATCACTAGAGACACGTTGGTTGATTCGAAAAACGCCACTCCTCGTAGAATTCTTTGCTAATCAACATGATCCTTCTCAAAGCTCTTCGGTTACAAGACATCATAACCCTTCGAGTGGGTGTCTTGAGACACTACCCTTCGAGACGATGTTCCTCGAATTTGATCAGATAATTTGCTGGGGTCTTTTTATCTTTGAACAACTTTTATGAACTGAACTTCCCTTTTAGTGGGCCTTTTACCAGAACACATCACGACAAGTAATAATGGATGAATTTAGCTAAGGAGAATAATAAAATGGATTACTTCAATTTACAACCGTGAAATGAGAATTCAGTTCAACATCCCAAAATTAGTCAGATGAATGAATAAAACACGGAAATAGTTTTTTTTTTTATTTAAAAAAAGTGATGATTTGATTGTCTAAAAGTTGTTAAATGATGGGGTGGTTGTTTTTTGGTTTTGGAAGTGAAAAATAATAATGGGCGCAAGGAGACAAGGGTGAGGACGGGAAACTCTCTCATCCATTGAATCCGACAGAAGCCGCATTCCAACGACTCAAATTCCCAGTTCCACTCAAATCAATACCTCCAACACCTATGCCTACAACTATTTTCACCTTTAATTTCTTTTTCTTCTCACTATTCACATTATCTTCCACATTAATATACTAATAAGATTAGTATACTATATATTAATTGGATTAATATCTATTTAATAATATATTAATAATTAGATTATTAATTATTGGAATTGATATGGAAATAAATAAGGCCCAAATCTTATTAGATAAGATTTGAGACTCTCCTCTATATATAAGAGAATAACTTATTCTTAGAGAGGAGGGAATTAACGTGACTAAAAATAGAAGAGGGGGAGAATATTTATTTCCTAAGCAATTCATATCAAATATACAAAACCTAGGGTTTTGAGTTCTAAGCCTCCATAATTCTCTCTGGGAATTCCTAGCGTTCCTGGTTTGAATATACACCGTGAATTGGATTCTGCACCTGATTGATTCGACACGTGGATACCTCTAGTGGTGGATTCGCGCTCCAGAACAAATCAGAATCGCTTGTGTTCTACGGAAGAAACTGTAAGTTTTCCCTTTTAATTCACGTTGAATCTCTACGCATGATATTAATTATAAATCTAGATCTGTTCGTTGATTAATTATTCCGTTGCGTTCATTAGATGAAATCAACGAAACCCAACAGTGGTATCAGAGCCTAGGGTTCGATTTATAATTAATATGCGTGCTTAATTGAATTTATGGGTTAAGTATTCAATCTAATCGTGATACAAGATAAGTCGATGCTATTTATTGTTTTAGAAACAAAATAGCGATTCAACTGTTATAATTTATTGCGAGATCAAATCACGCATTGGACAAGAATTAATTAATTAGATTAATTGACTTGTTTACAACTAAATTAATGAGATCTGATCATATTCATTGTTCGCGATCATTAGATGTCGCTATGGCACTAAGTTGGTTTAAAACCATAACCAAGCGTGTATCTTATTGTTATTATTTTTGAAATAATAATAAAATTATTTATATTAATTTAGAATTAATATAAAATTAGATTATTTTAGAAATAATGTGCCATTCAAAATGAATACTTATGTTGATAATGTTGCTTCTTGATCAAGTGAGAGATATTGGTTCTCGTTGTTACGAAATAATCTTTGCATAAAATAAAGAGATATTTGATATCTCATGAATTAAACTTGGAGTTTAGGACCATTGCAGCAAGAGATTATGCGTCAAGTTGTTAATTTGAATGACAAATGAAATTCATTATAAAATATTTATTATTATTTTAGAAACAATAATAATGATATATATTTATATTAATTTGGAATTAATATAAATCTACTATCCTTGAAATAATAAGAATATTTTGGAATATTCACATCTATATTAATTAGAATAGAATTAATATATATTTTGAATTTCAAGTTAGCTAGACGTTTATATTAGTTTAGAACTAATATTATTATTAATGACATAATGATATTTATAGATATTTTTGCTTATATTAATTTAGAATTAATATGAGAATCATTATTTTAAAATAATGAAAAATATCTTTAATAAATGTTTATATATGTTAATTTTGAATTAACATAAAATTTCATTATTTTAGAAATAATGATGAGACCTTTTATATTAATTTGGAGATTAATATAAATATTAACCCATAAATTTAATTAGAATAAAATGTATTAATTGGATTAATGTATTTTATTTGTAGAGATTACGTGTTTATTTTATGTGCTCAACATGATAATTGTTTATAATTTGATTATATTATTTTATCATGTTTTAGTTATGGTAGTTAGAGACCGATGTGCATGTTTGGGTAGGCGGCGCTCAATACTTGTAGTCCGTTTTACATGTTTGGGTAGACGGCGCCCAATATTTGTGGTCCGTATTGGTATGCCTGGGTAGGCGGCGCCCAGTAATTGTTTTATCAGAACCAATATTTGATATGGGTCAAAACAATTAGTATCACATATTTATCCTCACTTAAATACAAGTCTATTTTGAATACGTGTCGTCCATTATAATTGGTTGAGTGCTAAGCTTTCTTCGGTCTGGGGTATTTACACCAAAGTGTTTGCTCTGACTCGACGTGGTTAAGGCTCAGTCATAGGTGCTTTTGAAGCATCGTGTAATGGGGTTGACTTGTTTAGATTGTTTTGGCGCCAAAGCGTGCAAGATGATTTAAGGACAAAGATTAATTGGATTAATCAACCAGGAGTTGCAAAATAGTTTTGCAATTGGCTTGGAGGCCTACTAAGTGATATTATTGCAGTTATCAGCCAAAGCAAACGCTGTGATAATATTGACTTGGATCTTGGTCCACTAAAATTTATATTTGATATAAGTTCGTATTTTGTGTTTGGGGTTACAAAATATGTTAAAATTAGTGGGAGCTAATCAATGCAAAAGTCCTTGTTTGATTAGTCATGTGAATGTGATGTTGTTTACTCAATTCTGATTTTCCTTTGAATTATTTTCTTATTAGATTAAATGTCGAAATAATTTTTGAAATATTTGATGGAAATCAATAAGTTGACTTCGTCAAAATTTTGGATTAGATCCAATATCTGCGTGTGTTGTTAAGACTAGAACACATTGATTATGTGCAGGACAAAGTATTTGTCTCATCCTGATAAATATTCTATTGACTTTGCTAAGTTTGACAAAGCGAGTCATAAGAAAAATATCGAGGATGTCACTAAGGCTAAATGTGTCATGTCTCTTTATAGCTATGGAGTTGTAGAGGTGACATAAGCACATGTTTCCTTGTGAATGCTTAGATGCATAAAGAGAGATTTTGCAAAGCTTGAGACACAAGGTGTTCAAGCGATAAGCTAAGGATGTTTATTATAGAGATACATATGTCTATTGTGAACTCACATTGTTGGGTATTGGATACCTATTATAGTTCAGACATTTGAGAAGTGTTTGAAGCCTAGTGAGACAATGAAAGTTGGTCACTTACGTAAAAATGAAACAATAGTTGTTGATGAACCTATAGTGATATATAGATTAGATCTATATTTAAATAGACTAATGTTGAGAATCATTATATCTATTCTCATGTTAGACATGAATGAGATTGTTCATTTAGTTTTGGAATCTATTCTATTCATTTTGAATGAATGAAACTAATTTTGAATTACATCTCTGTTGAATGGATTATGGTTGCTCAAATGTAAACACGGAATTCTCAATGACAATAATAAAAGCCCTTAGCATAATAATACGAATAAGCTCATGGATCTTTGACATTGTAAATTTGATCATACTAATGAGAAAAGAATAGTGAGGTTGAGAAAGTTAGATTATCTCATATTATTTGATTTTGAATCTTGCGATACTCACAAATCTTATCTCATATGATGTATGAGAAATGAATTACTTTCTAGGAAAGTATTATAAGTCAAAGATATGCTAGAGTTGATTCACATCACTGTGAATGGACTGTTACCAACTCAAGCATGAGTGGAAATTTGTATACTATAACTTTTACTTATGATTTTAAAGAGATGGATATGTGTACTTATACAAATCTAAAGCTCTTAAAAATCTAAGGAGTTTAAGTTGGAAGTTGAGAAACAAATTGATAAGAGTATTAAAGCTTTATATGAAGCATATACTTAGTCAAATGTTATCAATCGTGTGAAATGACATGGAGTTCAGTTAGACGAACATCTCATAGAACGTCTCAATTAGATGGGGGTATTTAAAAGGAGAAATTGAATCTTGTTAGACATGATTCGATCCATGACTAATTTCACCAATCTCTCTACATCACTTGGAATTATGTTTTAGAGCAATGTATTTGTCCTAAATAAGATTCTTTTCAAATCAGTCGAGAAAATATCATATGGATTATGGTATATTAGATTTTATCTTGAGCAAATGCAAACCTAGGGTTGTAGCATTATTAAGAAGATGCAGACTGATGAATTAGAATCTAAAATGAGAAGCTTGTGGGATATCCTTAGAGGATATATCATTTTACACACCTAGAGATCACAAGGTGATTTCTAATACTACGACATTTTTTGGAAAAATTATATTAATTTAGAATTAATATGAATATCATTATTTTGGAAATAATGATAATATTTAGAATATATGAATTGATATTTTGATTTGGAATTAAAATAAATATTCAAAAGGTTCGTAGTATAATAGGTTTTGAGGAAACTCAATAACCACATGATGGTGAAGAGGATGAAATCTTATTTTATAGTTAAGACAAGAATTCAGTGAGAGTTTTTGATGCTCTATTGGATGGGGAAAATCTCTTGGTAGATGACCTTGAGACAATAAGAGCTATCAAAAGAAGAATGTTGCAATAGTTGCATAACTCTAAAAACTTTCATAGTATTGTATAAAAACCTCTCACACATGTAAAATGATAAATTTGAATAAATGCAGAATTAACTCAATAGATCTTGGTTACTTATGAATTGTCTGGGAAACATAATCTTTTGGTTTAGAACCAAGAAGATAAAGACATGGTCTATAATAACTAACCAAGAGTTTTATTGGAGTTGTGTGAGACACAAATCTCTTGAGGATTTATTATATTGGAAGATTTTAGAAATCACCAAAATATATATTTAAAATGCCAAACTATTCTCAAGTACTTTGGAAAGACTTAAGAATATTTATTGACCCATGGTGGACAAATGAAGGTTTTCATAAAGATTTCGACTTGTAATAATCATGATGATAAGAGAAATAATAAAGGATGGACATAAAATTAGAATGAGTACCCACTGTGGATAAATAGCTAATTTATTTATGAAATATTTGTGAGTTTAGAACCACAAAATATTCTTAAACATGGGTATTAGACACACTAAAGATTGGCTTGAGCTAGTGGGAGTTTTGAGATAGTATGTCTTAGAAACATCTTTTGAAAGAGACATTTATCTTGATCACATTCACCTATATGTTCATTGTGTACATATAAGGCTTACACATTATTTTGAATAATAATTTATTTGTTTGTATTATTCATAAATAGATGTTCCCATGAGTTAATACTGTTGTTAATGATGTGAGACATTAATGATAGAGTATAACTCTTAAAGTGCCCCAACTAATGATCATCAAGAGTGGGATATTGATGATATGTGATAGGTTGGCATGTGGTCTGCATCACATTCTTAGAGAATGTAGTTGATCTCACGGCTACAAAACATTTGATGTTCGTGATGGACACATGGATACTTTGGAGAGTATTGGTATACCCTACCTCTAAACCATTTGTTTTGTGTGTCTATGGTTTATTGGTAAGTGGAGTATATAACGGTCCTTAGACCTGAGGTCAATACTCATTTTATTTACAAAGTGGTGTGCTTTGACCAAGTACAATGCTTGCACTCCAATGAAGGGGTAGATACGGCTTGTGTTGGGTACATCATGATGTGGATGAAAATGGTAGTTGAGCCAAGATGGGATTCATTGCTTGATTAGACTTCGAGAAGAACACTCAAGTTCTCTATATTATTTGACTGCTAAGTCACTGGCCAGTGCAAAGAGATGTATTCAATTACGGTAATTGAATATGATCTATATGGGTCATCTAGTAAAGATGAGATAAATTAATTAAGTTATTGGGATAGACACATGGCAAATCCTAGACTTAATTGAGTGGTTCGCGAATGAAGGGATGTTATATAAACTTCACAAAAGGTTAAGTTTACTAAATCCACGTAAACGTTCTCCATATACCAAGTTCGCTACACAACGCAGTCTAGGAGTTTTGTGTAGACTTTAATTTGATTATCGTTGGTAATGGGGGCCTATAGGGTCACACTATAAGTGTTGGATTGATCAGTTTAAGGGTGTAAAGATGGTGCATGATTTTTGAAATCAAAATCCTAGTCCAAGTGGGAGATTGAAAGATATGGACTAAGATTTTGTACTAATTAGATTAGTACAATATATATTAATTAGATTAATATATCTTCCAGATTAATATACTAATAAGATTAGTATACTATATATTAATTGGATTAATATCTATTTGATAATATATTAATAATTAGATTATTAATTATTGGAATTGATATGGAAATAAATAAGGCTCAAATCTTATTAGATAAGATTTGATACTCTCCTCTATATATAAGAGAATAACTTATTCTTAGAGAGGAGGGAATTAACGTGACTAAAAATAGAAGAGGGAGAGAATATTTATTTCCTATGCAATTCATATCAAATACACAAAATCTAGGGTTTTGAGTTCTAAGCCTCCATAATTCTCTCTGGGAATTCCTAGCGTTCCTAGTTTGAATATACACCGTGAATTGGATTCTGCACCTGATTGATTCGACACGTGGATACCTCTAGTGGTGGATTCGCGCTCCAGAACAAATCAGAATCGCTTGTGTTCTACGGAAGAAACTGTAAGTTTTCCCTTTTAATTCACGTTGAATCTCTACGCATGATATTAAATATAAATCTAGATATGTTCGTTGATTAATTATTCCGCTGCGTTCATTAGATGAAATCAACGAAACCCAACACACATTTCATCATCTAATTATATATTTATATTTATTGCCATATATACATGTCTGTATACTGTAGAGTAAGTAGAATTGCATTTCTGCTCCATACTTGCTTGGGAATGCAAACTGGTCAAACCGCATTTTAGGGCCGTTAATATCACAACTCCACGGTATCTTAAAGCCAGTCGACAATGGAGGCCCCTCTCAAATCAACTCAGCCCCTTTAAATAATGTACCAATCTCTCATTATTAGATGTATGCTCTCATATCTATTTTCCTCGCGTCAAAACAAAATAGCTTCTATCATTACTTTCGTTGTCTCATTAATATATCTATATCAATATATATATATATATATATATAGAGAGGGAGAGTAATGATTAGATGAGAATAGGAGTTACTATGAGAAATAAGAATAGATCTCGTGCGTCCTTCTCATCAAATCGATGAACATGATTCATTCTCAGCAAATTGAAATACGCGGCATTTTTGCCCCAATATCCTGCAGTTTTAGCCTTTGAAGGCTAAAACGGTAAAAATACACAAACACAAACAGCAACCTGGATTTTAAGCACGATTTACTTCATTATTAGCCCGATTTACTTCATTTTTAGCCCGATTTACTTCATCTTTACATAAATACGAATTAAAAAAAATTAAACATCTTCTTCTTCAAAGTAGCAACACGAGCGTAGTCTCTATAAAAACTCAATACCAACATCAACATCAACAGTTCTAAAAACTTTGCCCTTAAAATACTTCATCTCATCAACACACTTTGGAACAAATAAACCTGTAAGATACAAAAATGCACAAAGTTAACACTAAAGATGCACAATATAATAGTAAAAATGAACGTCGATCTGAATAAAATAATTTTTTTAAACTATATTCATGCACAAATAACAAAGTCGAGACCGAACACGAATGCGAAATCCAAAAATAAAGAAAAAAATTTGATCGACAGAAGAAATATAAATCAAATCGAAAGAAGAAGGAAGAATAAATCAAATCGCGCGAAGAAAGGAATAAAAAATCTAATGAGATACTATTTCAGATTTTTTTAAAAAGCTAAAATTACAAAAATAACTTTAATTTTGCAAAACTGCAGGATAATCGAGGAAAACTGCACAGGGAGTGAAATAGATCATGAGCGTTGAAATCACAAAATCAAAGGCTGAGATTTATTCTCATTTCTCATACTAAAAATTATTCTTATATGATCACTACTCTATATATATATATATATATTACTTTAAATGATGATTAATCATAACATCGTTATTTTATCCAATTTAGGCTAAACAACTCTCTTGATCATACTACACTTTTTTTTTTTAAGATTTGAATTACAATATTAAATTAGTGGAGGGGAGGACTCGGTTTTTGGGTGGCTAAAGCACCATAATTTAGTAAATATTCTTTCATTTAAGATTTTGAAATGCCAGATTTAGATAAAGAATATGAATGCAAAATTAAAATACTTTTACCCAAAAAAAAAAAAAAAGAAGTTCACAAGAAATTTACTTTCCATATATTCGCAAACTTTAAATCAAATTTGATTAAAAAACAATTACTGTATCACCTAATTGAGATTTAATATTGGGATGCTATGCACCTATGTAGAATGAATAACCCTATTTGGGGTGAATATTAACCCTTACTGGAACTAATAACACTAATTGAGATTTGATAGGTTATAATTAAAATAAAAAAAAATTAAGAATAAATAACATCTAAAAAATATCTGATATTTCTTCATTTAAATATGGCATAGGAGTATCAAATGAAAGCAATGAAAAAAAGTTTTAATTTGAGCAAAAAAAAAAAGGTTTAGAAGTTTGTAATGATTTGATTAATCACCCTATCATAAGCTTTGTATCATGTGTAAATACAAAGAAGATTAAAAATCAATTAGACAGTCTAATACTAGTTTTTAGACAAAATTCAATTTCTCGTATGGTCATTTTTTGGTTATACCCGACAAATTATGCCAACTTTTTGACAGTGTCCGCAAACAAAGTACAAACAAACTAGGACAAATCACGTATCCTGCAACTGTGATTTACTGGTATTCTTCAACCATGAATGGGTAGAATACAAATCCAAAAATAGTAATAGAAAAATTATTTAAAAAAAAAAAAAAAAAACGAAGCCGGACGAAATTTCTTGAATATTAATCAGGTGGGCTGTCGAATAGACAAGTGATGTTAACTTTTAAGGCTGGTTGCTAAAAAAAGTATCACCAGCTATCATTGAACTGTATGTAGAGACTTTTTTGACTGCGCAAAATTGAGGCAGCCACTTTCTTGGGGCCATCTCATTGAGTTCTTTTAGCTCAATTCTAACCTTGTAATGGGACGAGGAGCGATTTACTCAAATGAAAACGGAAAATATTAACACCACAGTATATTGGTATGTATAAAACCATCAAAACTGTAGGCAAAGAGTGTGAAAAGAATATATTTACATGAAAAAGGTAACTATGAAAATTCTATGTCTACTCAACATGCAGTTTAGGCATTGTTACATGACATGAAAAGAAGTAATATGAGATTTGAGTTGGCAATAACTATCTTTCTGCCAGAATGTTCGCAGCTTGAGCAGGTATGTGATAAAAATTGCATGGCTCCGGACCTCTATTGGAGATTCATCACAAAAACAAAGCCTGAGAAAACATCTACAAACATGTCTCTGAAATGGAAGCTGCTGTCCAACTTTTAACCATAAAGGTAGTACAAGAGAATCCTGAAAAATGAAGGAGTAATCAGAACCAAGCTGCACCCATCTAGCCTATGCTTTGATCACGCAAACTCCAATGCTTTGTTAAATGTCCAGGCGATAGATGTAAAGGCATATGTGTACAATACAAATCAAAAGCCCACGAGTAAACTTCGGACCAGTGTCATATGAGGGTGAACTACGAAAGGGGATAATATGTTTCCAATGCATGCTTAAATACCCATTTTACGAACTAAAGTTATCATAAGGAGAAAAATATCTAGCATCTTCTAGTTTTAATGAATTAAGAGTATCTAGTGCTTTGACTCCATTACGTGGCTTTGGTGATGAAAGGAACTATCTATACAAGAGATAGATGCTCACCTAATTGCATAATACAGCAGAAAGAAAGCAACCACAAAATATCCTGCAAGTCTGCAAGTTCTCTTATTTGATTTCTTTTCAAACACCTAAATAAAATCACCAAATCATACTTTAGGAAAGCTAAATCAAAAGGAAATCATTCAAACACAAAAATTGCAAGAACCTATTTAGTTTACCATTTTAAAACGATCCATTGTTCCTGACATAATTCCTCTTGACGCATCCATCGCATTACCCTTTTTAGCAAAAATGCAACCAATAAAATAAGCTCCTTTTGCAACAAAAAAGTGTTTTCAGTTTTCTTAATGCCTGCATGGATTAATATTCCATGCACACATTAACATACCATTCGATCTAGCATACGGTTGTGAGTCTCCACCTCCTCATGTATGTCCCCTGTCAACTGCCACAAGTTCCAGAAAAGAGTAGTAATGTTAACCAGATACCCAAAGAACCACCCATGGAGTAGCATCTTGACATAACATACATATGGAATCTGAATGCTAGCTTAAAAAAAATCTTAGAAAAATGAATTCGTTTTGGAATTTCAAGTTATAACTGCAAGTTTTGAATTTAGTTATGTAGTCATATTTATACCAGACTTCCTTTATTCAAACAATATTGTAGTGTGCATCGCACATAACAATATATTGATTACTAACTACTGACTCGGGATTTTAAAGTTCAATCAGATAATTCTTCTAGAGTGAGATTTTAATCAATACATCCTATATTATTGGATATGCAAAGAAAAAGACTTGTGAACCGTCACCGATCAACTACAAAATCCAACATTAGATACCAGTTAAGAGCTGTTTTCGTCACTACTGCTATGCCATTAAACCACTTGACAAAGTTCACGTACAAGAGCTTTTCCAAAGATACATAAATATCCCCATCTAATACCACTTGTGTAGCACACAACTGCAATTAATTGGATCTTACTTCAACTATTCAACACATTGTCAGCTGACTATAGTGGAGTAATAGTGTTATATGACAGTAATGATCATGTGCTAGAGGTTCCAAACCAAAAGGCTACAGCAGAACTTTGCAAGCTTTTACAAGCAAGGGAATTGCGCCCATCCTCTCTTATATATGGTTCCATCAGCAACATGGGCGTTAAAGATGCGCACATTTACCCAACTGTTTGCACTAAACTATATCTAGCAGTTGAAAGTAATAGAACAACAACAAAGAGATATAACTACACCACCAAGCAGTTGGAAGTAATAGAACAACAACAATGAGATATAACTACACCACCAACAAGCAACAAGTCATACTGATAAATACAGCAAGTAAATTATTTGATTGATATGAAGATAAAAAAATCCATTATTTGTGCAAGCAAAATGCAAAGAGAGAACAATTTGATGGAGGAGTCTCTCACCCTTTTCAAAAAGCTAACTCTATCATGTAAACTATCCATAGTCTTCTCATTGTCATGATCATCAATGCCACCAGAATATGAAGAAGAGGACCTGAGCCTACCCTCTTCAAGACCATCCATGTTGTCAAAAAGTGCAGACCTTGAGCCTCTAGGATCTCTGTGCATAAATAACTTCCTCAGAATTAAAATGTACCGGAAAAAAAAAAGAAAAAAAGTGCAGAATATATCATGTTTTTTATATATATTCTTGCACGATCATGTAGAAATGTTTCTTGAATTAATGTAACCTAAGTCAGAGATATTATTGGCAGGGGATTCTCGCTCCCAAATTGGGTGGAAGATGAAAGAAGGAAGCAGAGGCATTCAACTCTCCTGTCAACAAATGGGTCATCAATAAAGAGACAATTTTCGTTTAAGATACTATTTGACATTACCGAATTATTACATTGGCTTCCAACATCTAGTTGCATATTCCGAGTTATACTTATTGTGCCGGACTCGTACTACATTTTTTCAACTCAACAGCAACATGGCCTAGACTATGTCGAATTACCCTAATTCAGCTGATTTTCTTTTTTCTCTTAACATCTACCAATTACAAGCATTTGTGATCAGGCACTTTAGGTTCCATATAGACTATGTTGAATTACCCTAATTCAACTGATTTACATTTTGTATTAAGTATTAACATCTACCAATTACAACCATTGTGATCTACCACTTGAGTTTCCACAAGGCCGATTCTCACCAAACATATGGGTATCATAGGTTATCCACTAAATCGTTATTTATGATCTATCCATCAAATGTTGTTAATAAGCATAAACAGTCACATCCAACCTTTAGCTAAAAATTGTAAAAAACTTCTGTGAATGTGTAAGCAAATAAGCAATGGATAGCTATGACATCTGAACAACAGCCAGCGCTAAACAATCATGCATGACAAAATGAGAGATCCTGCAGATTCTATTTACAAGGTTTCATTCTGTCTGAGAAAACCAAATAATCATAACCCCCAAATTCGCATTCCGTCATGTAAGAGTAAATCCCTACCACATTTCAATTCATTTTCCCCCTTTCATAATTTTCGCAAAAAAACCAAGTGCCTTAAAAACAACATACTTAATTCCAAAATTAAAAGGAGTACAAAAGATTATGATGCAGAAACAAAAATTAACTTCAAATAACAGCGAATGCAAAACTGGACACGCAGTAATAATAAGATAACCATACTAACCTCCTGTAGTTCATCATTGTGGAATTATTAACAACAAACCGAGCAGCGTGAAAGCGAGACACGGAGAAATTGATCGAAAATTGCAGATCTAATGCAACTATTTAGTAGTGAAATCCACAATCACCCGCCCCGTCCGAATTCATCTGTAAATTCTAGAATTATGTAATCGAGTTGTACCTTGGACCCATGAATTTTGACTTTCTTATTTTCCTTATTAGCGGGCCGTACAATGGCTCTGCTGCACAGTCTATCTATCGATAAACGCTCCTCCAATTGTATACATTTCATGTGTAAGTTGTCATTCAGCTTCAACGACTTTAGTTGGATCTCCCTATAAACGTAAAACGCGCAACTAATTATTTTTTACATTCCATTCTCTCCTACTTAATAATTGCTTTCCTTCTTAAATGGATAAGAAATAATAAAAGGTCCCTTGTTTTCTTAAATCGTATTTTTTAATTTGACTATAGTTTATGGTAGAAAATTGGTTGTTTTGATTGGACTGAACTATTTTTATAATAATACTCCCTCCGTCCCACACGAATTGTCCCTCTTTCCTTTTTTGTCCGTCCCACACGAATTGTCCCCTTACCTAAAATGGAAAGTTTTTACACACTAACTAATAAAATAATAATTTTATCTATCTCTACCACATTCCACTACATTGGTTATTGTGCCATGTCCCAAGGGGACAATTCCCTTGGGACGGAGGGAGTATTTAAATTATATATTATATACAATTATAATATATTACAATTGATGTTTCTCACCATATTTATATATTATTAAAATGTATGCTTTATTTATTCGATTTTTATTTATTAATGTCAATAATGTATAAGTTATTTTTCTATTTCAAATTTTGTCAACTATATAAACATTGACATATTATATTGAATAATAACACTTATTATTTAAATAATTGTATTTCTTGATTAAATATTTTTATGAGCTCATATTGAATAATAACACTTATTATTTTAAAACAAATACACATTTTAAAAAATGTACTTGTTGGTATTTTTTAGATGTGTTATAAGAATTGAATATTTTTATGATATGTTTTATCAAAATGGGTATTTCAAATTATTTCCACATTAGAGAATATGGATTTAAGAGAGAGAGGATAGATTTAAGAGAGAGAGGATAAAAGGGAAGACGGTATACTATATATACTACGTGTATGTCTCTTTATTGGTCAAATCTTTAAATCGTAAAATTAATTTGAATTGATTACATCGTTGATTATGAATTGTCACATGTCTTTTCATTTCCTTACATTCTTTGGAGTTCTTTGAATCAAGGCATGCATATTAATAACATGTGATACCTTTCGAGATTTGAAGTTGTAACATTTTGATTCTAGAATGCCAAGTGAAACCAGTTTTTGCATCATCTATGAAATTAAAACTTGAGATATTACAATTTGTCGGAAATAGTAAAGTAAAATATACATGAAATAAAATTGACAAGAAAACAACGCTTAGAAATAGAAAAATAGTTAAGTACTAGATTCTTGAATAGCAGCTTTTCTGTAGGATAAAAACATCTTTATAGTGCTTGATGACTGGCGATTTATCTCCACAAGTAAAACAACTTTGTCTTAGTCAAAACAACTTCTTAGTCGATAGAGCTTCAACAAACTGGATTAAGTTGGAACTGAATAAGTTGATAGATTTAGAAAGTGTTAAAAGATTAGGAAAGTATACAATTTTAAGCTATCTTTGGTAGCCATAGCATGCTGATGAGGATGCCTATTTATAGGCTACCTCCAACTGAAGAGTGTGTCTGCTCATCAATAACACAATCATCAGTTGCAACCTGACATCAAGTTACTGCAATTACGAGCATAAGTTACATTCGAGATATGATGTGTTACACATTGTTTATGTGCTCATCAAGCATGTTGCGAACACATGTACGACATACGTTGGACCAAGAATCAATCCAACTCCCTTTAGACTAACTTAATAAAGTGGATTTGAATTGCCCAAAAAATTAATAGGATAGATGGACCAAGCCTAAAGTCCAAAGACCATTTGGTAAGTTTAATGTCGGGGCAAGGCAAGTACGTGTGGGCACATCCATACGATGTCCCGTACCAAACTTGTTATCAGATATAGTCAATGTAATGACTTATGTATTGATTAAGATAAATATATTTTTTTAATATGGGCGTGTCTTAATTATTAATGTTAATAATCATATCCTGCACACACCATTCCCCAGCTTCGTGTTAGTGTACCAAACCAAGATGTTCTTTCTGTAGATAGCCAAAGCTGAATCTATTTTGACACCCATGAAAATGTGCAACCTTAATCTTAGATCCATTAGTTCACTTCAAGATTTCAACATAATCAAGGGTTTCAATCTCTCTTTAAAGTCAAAAATTTTTAGGCACGCTTAAACGGTTTAGGCGGGTTTTTTTCATATCCAAAATGTATTCAATCATCTCAAATAGAGTTTATTTGTCCTCAATTAAGATATATTAGATGGGTTTAGCTTGAGTTAATGGATAAAATTCACCTAAACCGTTTAAGCATGTCTAGCATTAAAACTTCCCTTCTTGACCTTCTTTAAAAAATTTGACTTCATTTTCATCTTCTCTCCATTTTGACTTGAACTACCACTTTTCATTTTCTTTTGACTGAAATATCTGCTTTACTTCAAGCACTAACTTTTCTTAATTTGATTTTGCTGATTTTTGCTTAATTGCCAATCCTACAACGGCCGAGTCTTGTACATTTTTCCTTAGCTGATGTAACTTTATTTTGAGTGCTAGCTTTTGTACTTTGTTATGAGTGTACTTCCACATGCCTCTTTCAAGTGCTCGAAATAATACTATCTTCGTCCACCTTTTAATATTTTCAAGATAATCAATCATCTCACTATATATGGAGGTTTTTTTTGGTTACATATGTCGAGATTATCAAATTGGTAGGGAAAACCCAAAACTGTATAGACCAAAATGCCTCTCAGGAAAAGAAATTAGGGATTATCATCTATCCAAGCTTCCTTTACCAACAAAAGGCAAAAATGGCGCAGGCTCATAACAAAACGGCGCGGCCGGGTGCTGCCACTTCTTCATCACCACCGTCGGCTTCTCCGCCGCGGACGGAACCGGATCCTTATCACTGTTGGAGCAAGACTTGATGGCAGCAGTCAGATTGTTCGGTGACTGAGCCAACGGAGACAGAAGCGGTATCGCCACGTTCCACTCCGTCACAGGGTTTACCTGTATCGACGCCGGCGCCCTCCTTTGCAACCGGCTGAGCTGCAGCCGTCGGCCTGAATGATTCCTGCTCGCCATGTGGGAAATCGGCGATTTCTTCGAGAAATATTAGGGATTTAATTTGGAGGGGGCCAGTAGCCAGCAAGGTTATAAATAAGGGGCACGTGGTGTGCACGCTCGGCTGGAGACAGAAGAGAATCTAAACCTTGGTCAAACGGTGTCGTAAGGAAATAGAGGATTTTGTGGATGATTTTTGTTGCTTTGACTGTTTAATAAATATGTTAAGCTGGTGAGCTAATTGTATCTAAATGGAATAATATTCTTTTTTGATATGGTAATATATAATAATGATAAGATTTATTTTCTATATTTGACTAATCAAAAGTTTTAACTTTTGAAAAGTTAACGTTTTAATTTATAGTTTTGAGCAAAATTAATAATTTTTTTTTGTTAAAAAACTTAGGATTACATAAATAATACATTAGTTAGTCAGATGAGTGTATGACTAAAATGATTGAAATAGTAAAACTCCTTCAAGCGTTACCCAATTCGTATTCACGCATTCAAATTTGAATAGCATTGAATTAGATATTAAGATTATATTGTAAAATAAATGTATATTAAACAATTTCTATTTCATAGTATTAGTTATGGTTGTAATTTCCTAACCATAAAGGTCGATGTAATTAATTTATTATTTTTTTTATTTTAACTTTTTGAAATTGAAGGAATTTATTACTTGGTCTCTTCTTTTTTCCTTTAAAAAATTTCAATTAATTTAATTGCAACCATTATAATCTTCCCTTTTTCAGTTGAACAAGTTCTTAATCAGAATTTAGAATGTTAATAAAAAATAATTTCAAGTTACGAAAAGTTAATGATTATCGTTATCACAATGGAGAAAAGTAGAGCACATGTTTCGACCTCTGAAAAAGAATAAGTGTAACAAACATTGATTACACGAATCTAATCACTGGCTTTCACCTATTGCATTATTGTTTTAATCATTTCATTCCTCACGGTGCTTCTTCTAAATGTAGCCTTATTTTTGCTAAATGCAGCCTCTTGAAAAAATAATAATTTAAGTTGTAATATATTATTACAATTTTAACTTTGTAGCCACAATTCAAAATTTAATTAAAATTAATTAATTTAGCAAAAATATGACTGCATTTAGAATTACCATAACTTTACTCTAATACTTTACTCTAATCCAAAATTTGTGTATTCCAATTAAGATATTATTTTTTGAATGAACGAATTAAAATTGAAAAAGGGAAACAAAATAAAGCCAATCAAACAAGTGTAGGTTTGTGCACAATTTAGCATAGCAAAGCCCCACTCGTGCGATCAACAAAGCATCGATTGAATCGCCATAGCCCCCAGAAATCCATGCTTACTATCTTCGTTTCTCATTCTGAATCTCTTCCTTCTGCTCGCCCCCACGTATTCCACTTTCCTATCCGATGAGCTTCTCGTCGCCGACGACGAATTCGGCCTCGAGGGCGGCCGTTCACCCGATCCGCCGGCCGCTACCCGCCCCGTCACGCCGCCCCACGCCTTCGTTCTCTGTGCCCATCCACCTCTTATTCCCAACTGAAACCCCAGTCCTCAAAACCTCCGTCACCTACTTCTCATTGTAAAACTGTTCTGCAAAAACAGGCCACGTGATCAAAGGCTCACCGGCGCAGATTCTCAAAAAACCCCAACTTCTTCCACGAAAGAAATAATTTATTTTGGATATTTGCTTACAAAATCAAGTCTCATTTTTTATTTTTATTTCCAGATTATAAATGTGAGGCTGCATGTTTAAGTTAATTTTTATTATTTCAGTTTAAACTTTAAATAGGGCTACAAGGGTAACATTGTAAAATTATATTATAATTCAAATTCTTATTTTTTAAAGTGGCTGCGTTTAGCAAAAACGTGGCTGCATTTAGAATCACCCTTAATTTATTTCTCATGTTTTATATAATTATTTTTAAAAGCTTATTTGAACAAAAAAAAATTGTAGTATATTGATTTTTAAGTATATATAAATATATACTCCTCTGTTTCATTCATATGATCTATATTACTATTTTAGGGTCTTTCAGTTTCTATATTTAGTATATCTTTTTAATAATTTACCAGTATGGCACCCGTGCAGATGCGCGGGAAAAAATAATTATTTTATTTTATAATAATTTGTTCACTTATATTTGTATAAAAAGCATACTAAATTTTTTAAAAAATGATGTAAGATAATATATGTACACAAATATGTAATATATTTTACACATTCTGAAATAATTCCATATATACAACATTAGCACTACATATTATCACTTGCTAATTTGTTGAGGCCTCTTATAGTTGTAACTCTGGAAACAATACAATTGACCATGAGTAAAGACAAGTTTCTTCAATAAAATGCCAACACGTGATAAGGATTTTCCTCGACTCTTGTTAATAGCCATATCATATGAAACAATAAAAGGGAACTGTCTTCTCTAAAACTTAAATGACAAACGTATATCAGAACGTGTCAGAGTCATTATCGGAATAAAAACAATTAATCCACCTGAACTATTTCAAGTTAGTATCTTAGATTTAATAACATGATTGTCAATCCTAGTGATAATTAGACGGTTTCCGTTGTACAATACAATAGAATGATCTATATTTCTCATCAACATAATAGGAGTACC
>JAPKLW010000762.1:322531-363218 GCA_026898455.1 Plectranthus barbatus
AATCATGTACATTTCAAGCCATTTAAATATTCAACTGTGTGCAAATCAGTCAACACATTTATTAGCCCATCGAACTGTCTGAACTTAAATAAACCCTATTGTCAGAGGTATTACGATTCATCATGTGTTTATTCACCGAATCAATAATATCCATTGCTGGAGCCAAAATGGCTCTATCTTGCAAATATGATGAATCATTATTGCCAGATAATACATTAGGATACATACTTTTGACAATTGCCTCTAAATGATCTCCAGAAAAGTTAAGTTGAATATTATGTGGTATTTTAACATCTTCTTGCCCGTTATTATCACCATCTTCAATTGTTGCAATTGGAGTATCCTAATTTTTATTTAAGCTAATTAAAGCTTAGTTTGAGATATAATTACAAATTTATTTAGTAGTTTATTTTAAATTGCTCGTTACTCAAAAACTAATCCCCGTCGTTGCATGCATGTCCATTTTATGAGAACTAAATACCTATGGGTATGTTTTCAGGAATACTAAATGGCCATGTAGATGAATTTTACGAAAGGAATCCAAACAAGGATAAGGTTTCTAGCGTATTTTTAATACGTTAAAAATCGCAACTCACACCTAAATGCTTCGTTTTTTCACCGAGTTAGGATTTATTTGATATTGATTTATAAGAATTTTTGAAATAATCGAAATAAGATTCTGAGTCCTGTGGAATATTTTATGATTTTTTAACTATTAAGTTCGGAGTGAAAAACAATAATTCTAAAGAAATTATTGAATTGAATCCACGAATGTCTCTTTTTCAAATTGGACAATGGATATCAAATTTATTTGGTTATTGGAGTTATTACATAAAATAACGAATCCGGAGCCGCGATGAATGGTAGGTCGCCACATGGCACCTTATCCTCTCAAACCACTCGATCAATTATCATTAATTTTTATGATAAGTGTGGCGCACGAGTGTATGATTCAGAAAAGAAAAAAATTTGCAAAGCAAGTAGCTCAATTTTCAATTCTCATCTCTCTCTAGCAGCCGTAGCACCCCAACCTCAGCCCTCTTCCTTATTCGCGTTTTCCAAACTACTAGCGAGATTCATGCCACATTTTGTAAAAATTGAAGCAGATCATGCTTTAAGGAATCTACAGCACTTGGGATCACAAGAATCTGTCGAGTATCGAGTGAGATACGGCCCCATCTTCAGACCCCGTCGGTAAGCTAGCAAATTTTATTTTTCATTTTGTAACTTCGTCGAACGATAACAAAATTAAGATCTAACCACATATTCGTGCTCCTTGTGAATCCGTAAACATTTTGGTACCCTCCGATTATCTCGAGCCGCCGCCAAGCCAGAGTTCTCGCCAGAGAAAGAAAAGAGAGGTGAGGGTTTTCTCATTTTTCTTCCTTGCCAAGTTCTTCCATTCCAGATGGGTTGATTCATGTTTTTAGCACCTAGGATTTTTTAATATCATGTTTAGTTGTTGTCTTGAGGTTGGGGTAGTCGGTGGTGGCCAGAAAAGCTTTGCATCGCATCTGCAAAATCGCGCAGCAAGAAACACACCCACGTTGGTCGACGTGGGTGGTGTCAGTCGACACACTCTGTGTTGGTCGACACATATCTGTGATGGTCGACACAGATATGTATCGATCGACTTAGAGTTGTGTCGGTCGACACAGACTGCCCTACTCCTTTTCATGTCAATTTTTTAATTCGTTTTCAATCCGATACTTCGTATCTTTGATGTTTAAGCTCAACTATTGATACCAAGGAACGATATACATGTGTTTATGCACTTGAACATGTTTTTGAAAGGTGTTAATTACTTGAGTAGTTATGATCAATTTGAATACCAAGTTGACCATTTTATAAGTAAACAAGTTCCAAACATGATGATTCTTTAACATGGGTTAGCTAACATGTATAAACATGTTTAGATGAGTTATATGCATATTTAGACTTATGAATATTGCATGTTGATTCTAGGGTTCGTGTCAATCAGTCAGTCAAATTAGACAATTGTCGAACCTTAAATTTACGTGTAGCACCAACTAGGGTAATATCATTTAATCCCTAGAAAACTCACCTGACTTGTCGTGTATACTTGTGTTGCTATTGAAGGAACAACAGGACAACAGGCTCGACTTCCAGTACTTGCTTAATTGCTTCACTATTTTCGTAAGCTATCGAGGTGGAGACTATTTTTTATAAAAACTCAAAATGCCTTTTGAGCAGTAAGCTCTGTTTTCTGAAAAACATGCAAAATGTTTTATTAGAATTGATTGTCTATGCCAAACTATTTTGATTTCATATATGATCCTCTAGTCAACCGTTGTTGACCAGAGAGATTTGGTTTAATGAGAACAGGACCTAGATTTGCATGAAATCCTAAGCCAAGTCTAATAAACCTTGAGGACATTAATCCTTCATTGTCTCAATTCAGACTCAGACTTGATCACTCAATGGAGTATTGATACCTTTAGAGATATAAGGAGAGACACAAGGAAATGTTGGCAAGTTAGATATAGATTAGGTGAGGGCAAATTATAAGTTAGAAATGGTATGTAAAATGATAAAGGAATCTTGTTAGAGTTGTTTGATCCGCTTAGCCTTAAGATCTGTTTCTTGTTGGTTGTTTAAAACTTTTGAACTCGTTGTATAATTTAAAACCTTCTCTTTTTGAGTCAACTGCTATATGTAAATTATCAAATGACTTTATTTGCTTCCTTTAACAAATCAAACTCATTTGAGTTCAAATGATTATGAAATTCTTGTCTTTGGTGTTAAATTTTTAAATAAATCCCATCACGCTTTCGAAAGCCGGGAAAGAGATTTGGGGCTTGATAATATTTGCATAATTTGCATACCTTTTTATATTTCTCAGTCGGATATTGATTTTTCCTTCGATCTCTTTGGAAATATTCTGTCTTTTCTGTTTAATTTTTTTAGATCAGTGAATTGATGTAAATTGCCTCCATCAGCAACGGTTGTGGATCTAATTTTTTGTAGGATTAGGGTTCTTTTTTCGTGAGTTTTGATGTTATAATTTTTTGATGGGGTTTCTAAAGCTTGAATGGAAAGAATTGTCTGATTTTTAATCTTATTACTGCAACTAAGTATGTTTAGGGTACATAGAGAGCCTAGATAAAATGTTCTACATAGATTCTAGACATTATTGCGAATCCAACTATACTTCATTGATGCAATATTACTTTCTTCTAAAAGTTCATCTCAAATTAAGGTCCCAGAGATTGTGTTGAATCTTGGCTAAGTTCCTCTCCAAATAATGTTTTCTTTGAGAATATGAATCTTATAGTGTAACACCGCAAAACGTATAATTAATATTTTGAGCTTAGTTTTAGGTACTTTTCATAGAATAATTATTTTATTGGGTTTTTTATAATTATAAAGTTTTTTTTTTATGTTGGGCCTTTTGCCAAATAAAATACGAATTTAATTTCAAGTCAATTTATAATCGGATCGAGTTGCACGTATCCTTTAAATCATATTATTGATTGATAGGGCCCATAGATTGATCGATACGGACACATAGAAATTTCGTTTGCTCGATTTTAATTTTGTTAGACCATTTTAATAATTATTATCTTTATAGTTGTCAATTAAGAGAATAAGATAAGTAATTATTATTATTATTATTATTATTATTATTATTATTATTATTATTATTATTATTATTATTATTAGTATTGGTATTGGTATTAGTATTAGCATTAGCATATACTAAAAGCAAAACAAAAATCATTGTTCCAATCCGCCAAAAAAGGTCAAATCACAAATGATGTATGCAAAATTCATAGCAAGTATGTTCATCAAATATTTTAGGTTAATTGATCGACCAAGTCCCGAGAACTTTTTAGGTTTGCGGTGGCAACCGACAGCTCGGATATGAGATGTTCTCTCTCTTTGAGGACCTTCTCATTTTTCTTCTCGGCCTCAACGAGATCCTTGCGCTCGGCTTGAAGAGTTTGGAAGCATCGGTTGTAATCTTCGGCCATCCCGCAGAGGCCCTATAATTCAGAAAAAATTAGCAAATAAAAACACTTAAGGAAAGAAGCAGCTAAAATTGCTTACCATAAGGCACATCTGAGCATTCTCGAAGAAGCTTATTCGAGCAACATATTTCGTCGCCCAGGGAGGACCCTGGAACAATAAGTTGGCAAACTCATGAAAGGATTGTATAGTCCTAGCACGGCTTTGCTTCTCAGCCGGGGTCTCTACCTCCTCTACCTCGTGGTCCTTCCTAGCTCGGTGAACAATAGCTTGTTCGTGTTCGCTCGCAGTAAGATCGAAATCTCGCGCTCCTCCGGAACCTCTTCGTTCCTTCTCTGGCGAATGGCGAGCTGATTGTCATCTTTCTCGGGCGACTCCGAGTCTCGACCCCATTTGGTGGTTTACGTTTTGGAAGCGGCTTTCGGATTCGGAGACTTCGGAGTTTTTGAGGTACCCTCGGCCGGACGCCTCTTCGGTTTTTAGGCACCAGGGCCTTGGTGCTTCGGCACGGTCTCCTTCTTCTTCCTCTGCCTCTTCTTCTTTTGTTGTTGCTCCTGCTTGAATTTCAGAAGTTCTTCGGGATTCAGGCGTTCCATTGGGTTGTTGATTCCGGATATGCTCAAGGATCAATATCTGAGGAGAGTATAGAAGTCTCGTGGGGACTGACGATAGGCTCTTTGAATTCAGCTATTCTCGTAGTCAGTGAGATTCTCCCTTTTATGCCCTGGCAAAAGAGAAGGTCAGAAAGTGAGAAAAGCAGATTTAAACTCGGAATACAAAAGAATATGACGTACTATTTGGGAGTCGAAACACTCCACTTAAACCGGGAAAGTCATTCGGAATCTGGACAAAGAAGAATTCCTGGATCCATTTTTTGGAGTTCGACTTCGTCCCTACTACTAAAGGTTCGAGATGGTGAGAACGTTTCGAAAAGAAGTAATACTCTTCCCCACTTTTAATTATTAAATTGTAATGATCATTCCATTCTCTCATTGTGGGCTCTTTGAGCTCGAAATCTTGAAAAATTAGCTAAGTGCCGAGCATATGGCACCACGCGATGGGAGAAAGCTGGATGGGAGCTAGGTTACAGTATTCCAAAATATTTACAAAAATTTGATGGAGCGGAAGTCGAACTCCGAATTCAAAAAGTTGAGCTAAAAAGGCCATGAAACCTAGGGGGCGATGAGCACGCTGGTTTCCGTCAGGTGCAATGGAATTTAATCTGTTGGATAGTCCGTATTGCCTGAAAATTCCATCGAGTTTGGCTCGAGTTAGACCGGAGGGAATGGTTTTTATAGTTCCATCTATGTTTCGGTCATAATGAGGAGGAAAGATGCCGGGGGCTAAACCCGAGGATCACTCCAAGGAAAAATTAAAAGAAGAGTTCCTATCTTCGGCCTCAGGATTATCGGGGTTCGAGTCATTCCTATCGGATAGATTGGGCTGTTGTTTGTTCGAATCTGAAGGTTGAGGAGCCTCCTGACTTAACCTACTATTTATCTCAGATTCACTATTGGAAACCGAGCTGCTAGTATCATCACTCGAGTTACTACTCGTACTACTCATGGTTAAGGAAAGCAGTACGGTTGGAAATTCACTAACCCTGAAGTAAGGATTGCTCGAGCTCGGTAAAATGTCTTGGTCCGAAGAGGATGTCCGAAATGCAGGAGGTAAAAGTAAAAGTAAAAAATGAAAATTTGGGCTATTTATAGAGAGATTTTGCATTGAAATTCGTGCCCGACGCTTGAAATCAACGAATCGGGGAGGGACACGTGTCCGAATTTTCAAATTCAAAATTCAAAATTCAAAAAAGCCCGCCTTAGAGAATTCAAAACGTCTCCGAATAAAAAAGGAAGAGCTCGAACAAACCGTTATTCAGTAAATGAGTTCGAATTAAAATCAGTTCGAACAGGAAATTGCTCGACCAATATAATATATATATATCAGGCCTTGAGGCCCTTGGCCGGGTCAGCTAACAAATTCTGAGGAATTTAGGATATCGAAGTCAACAAAACTTCTATCTGTAAAAATTTCTCGAAGGCTATGAATCCGAAACAATTAACCCAGTAAACAGCCAGGGTCTATTTCGGCATGGCAAGCCCATGGGTTCGAGGTTGCTCCTCGATTGACTTGTGAGAGATCATGTGTCATTTTTGAAGCTGCAAAGGGCATCCTTTGTAGAAAATGTCGGGTCTAGCCAACCGCGGACTGGGGATAATCTTAAGTCAAACTATTAAGCTTCGCAGATAAACCCGAATCAATATATATATATATATATCCCTTCCTGAACAACCTCGAATATGTTTCGGGGGCAGGGAAGGAAAATAAACTCTTCTTTGATGTTTTGCAGGATAATACATCACTAAAGATTAAAATTTAGCACTTCGGCTTCGCCGAACTCCATTGAAGTTCGGACGAAAGTCGGGGGGCTATTGTTATGACCCGAGAATGGAAGGTCCATTATCGGAATCCATCAAAGAAAATGGCTCAAGTCCATAAAATAAATTCCCAAGAAGGCCCAATTCGAACCAGACTGATCTCTAGCCACATGGACGAGACCGAGCTCCAAGATGTTCGAGATCGTATTCCGAGCTCGAACTCGAATCACAAACAAGATGTCAGCTAAGGCGGTTCAAGATCAACAGACATAACTGTTCGAGCCAGTTATTCGGTTGAAACAATGCAACTCTTGACGGAGAGTCATGTATTTAGTTGGATTCCTATAAATAGGATCCACATTTATTGTAGAGGACACATTGATTATAAGCAATAAATAGAGCAATAAAAGTAAAGTCTTTCAACTCTACTCTCAATCAAGCATTCATTTCAGTCATTTTCTTGTTCGTTCGTTTCAATTTATCTATTACTCTTATTTAAATTAACCTCTCAAAATTCCACCATTAACAAATACCCTTTGGAAATATTCTGTCTTTTCTGTTTAATTTTTTGAGATCAGTGAATTGATGTAAATTGCCTCCATCAGCAACGGTGTGTGGATCTAATTTTTCGTAGGATTATGGTTCTTTTTTCTTGAGTTTTGATGTTATAATTTTTGGATGAGGTTTTTAAAGCTTGAATTGAAAGAATTGTTTGGTTTTTAATCTTATTACTGCAACTAAATTTGTTTAGGGTACATAGAGAGCATAGATAAAATGGTCTACATAGATTCTAGACATTATTACAAATCCAACTATACTTCATTGATGCAATATTACTTTCTTCTAAAAGTTCATCTCAAATTAAGGTCCCAGAGATTGTGTTGAATCTTGGTTAAGTTCATCTCCAAATAATGTTTTCCTTGAGAATTTGATTCTTATAGTGTAACACCCCAAAATGTATAATTGATATTTTGGGTTTAGTTTTAGGCCATTTTCATAGATTAATTATTTTATTGGACTTTTTATAATTGTAAAGTTTTTTTTTATGTTGGGCCTTTTGCCCAATAAAATACGAATTTAATTTCATGTCAATTTATAGTCGAATCGAGTTGCAAGAATCCTCTAAATCATATTATTGATTGATATGAGCCCATAGATTGATCGATACGGACCCATAGAAATTTCGTTTGCTCGATTTTAATTTTGTTAGACCATATTAATAATTATTATCTTTATAGTTGTTTATTTAGAGAATAAGGTAAGTTATTATTATTATTAGGAGTAGTAGGTAGAGGACCTAGAGGTAGTAGTAGTTCAATAGAATGATCATGCAACATTTACAAGTAAATAAAAAAAAAATGAGTTGATCTCCTGAGAGACGGTCTTAATATTTTTTTATTGTGAGACGGATCTTAATACATCATTTCAATAAGTTAAATATATCATTTTATTTTTAAAAATTACATTATTTGCAACAAAAAAATACATCATATTTGTAATAAAAAAACACATCATTTCATTAAATTCATTTCACAATAAAAATGGTGAGACATCATTTGCAATAAAGAAATACATCATTTTATTAAATTCATCTCACAATAAAAAATGATAATACATACATAAGAAGTATATTTGCTAATATATCCTATATTCAAATATTCAATTTCAGGTTTCAACCCATTCCCAAACAAAACCCTTCGACATTACAGCCCTAGCCCTGCCCTGCCCCTGAGTCCTCCCCCCGAGCTCTCCCCGCCCCCGGCTCCCTGTCACCGCACCGGCGCCGCTTTCGTTCTCGCCCTGTCACTGCCCCCTCTCGCTCGGCGAGTCTCGACTGCAGCAGCCACTGCACGCACGATCTGTTGCTGCTTGCTCGTTCTAATCTGCACGCTCGTTCTAATCCCATTGCCGCAAGTAAATCTTCTATCTTCTTATTTTATTTTTCTGTGATTAATTCGTCCTGCTGCTCGTCCTACTAATTTGTGAAGATGCCTGCTATTTTAGATGCTGCTCGTCCTGCTATTTTGGATACTGCTCGTCCTTCTAATTTTTGAAGATGCTGCTATTTTAATTCGTCCTGCTGCTCGTCCTTCTTATTTTATGATTTTAGATTGTTTGAGTTTGATAACTTCTGCCTGCAGCGTGCTAATGCTATTCCTTTAGATTGTTTGGATTGAATGCTTGGATTTTGGAGTTGGATTTTATGTTTTATGTTATTAATGTTACTATGTTATGTTTTGGAGTTGGATTTTATGTTGTGAAATGCATCAGATATAGGAAATGTATATAAAATTATTGCTGAAATTTGGTTGGAACCGAACCGACCGAAATCGAACCGAATTATTCGGTTCGGTTGTTAGTTCGGTTGATAGGTTGATCGATTCGGTTACCGGTCGGTTTTACAATTCGGTTCGGTGTTTTTAACTGAACCGACCGAATGCACAGCCCTGAGAGGTGAGTTCAATTTCTTTCTTTACTATTTTTTCGACTCATTAATCAGATAGCACTTATTACTGTTTTGAGAAGTAGTTGGTGAAGGTTCATTATCGGATTCTTCCTTTCTGCAATTCCATGGTATGTTGCAGCATTGTTCCAGAATCGACCCTCGTGAGATATGTTACTCGCACAATTGCTGTAAGCGCATTTTTACTTTTGATATTATCTTCTCTTTCTTCTGGAATAATTTTGTATACCTTGTTATCCTGCAGGTAGAGATCTAGTTTGCTTAAAAATGAAAGCAATGCTGAAGAAACTCACTAGACCTTCCCTATCCCTATCCCTCCTCCACTCGGTAACCACTGCCGCTGCCACCATACCTCCAATTACGGTCAATGAAGCCCATCTCCTTAGAATTTGCACAATCCTCTACCAACAGCAGAATTCCCCTGACGCAAAACTGCACACAAATCTTACCAAAACACAATTCAATCTAACCCATGAATTTTTTCTTCAAGTATGTAACAAATTCCCTATTTCATGGCGGCCCGTATACAGGTTCCACCAGTTCTCCATCTCCCAACTGAGTTTTGCCCACACCTCCACCACCTTCAACAAAGTTCTTGATGTTGTCGGAAAATCACGAAACCTCGATCTTTTCTGGGAGCTCTGCAATGAAGCGGGCAATCGCCGTCTCGTCAACATCAAGACTTACATAATTGCGCTGCGAACCCTAGCTGCTGCGAGGGAGTTGAAGAAATGCGTTGAGTTTTTCCATTTGATGAATGGATTTGGGTATGAATATAAAGTTGAGACCTTGAACACAACCGTGGAGGTCTTGTGCAGAAACAAGCTCGTTAATGAGGCAAAGCATGTAGTGATGAAGTTGAGAGATTGGATTAGGCCTAATTCAGAGACGTATAAGTGGTTGATCTACGGTTTTTGCGATATAGGAGATTTGATCGAGGCGTCCAAGGTGTGGAATTTGATGGTGGATGAGGACTTGGAGGTTGATGTTTATACGGCTGAGGTGATGTTAGAAAGTCTTTTCAAGAACAATAGGTTTGATGAAGGGTTGAAGCTATTTCAATCGATGAGGGTTGAGAGTTTGGGCCTTTCGATGTACAGGCTTGTGATCAAGTGGTTGTGTAAGAAGGGGAAGATGGGGGAGAGTTATGTGGTTTATGAGGAAATGAAGATTAGGGGTGTTGAGGTTGACAATGAGATAGTAGGATCGATAGTTTATGGACTCATGTGTAGAGGGAGGGTGAAGGAGGCATATAAGGTATACGAAGGGGTGGAAAATGGTGATTTGTATTTGTATCATGGAATGATGAAGGGGCTTTTGAAGTTGAAAAAGGCAGGTGAGGCAACAGAGGTGTTTAGGGAGATGGTGAGGCGAGGGTGTGAGCCCACGATGCACACGTATGTGATGTTGTTGCAGGGGCATTTGGGGAAGAGAGGGAGGAAAGGGGAGGATCCGTTGGTTAATTTTGATACTATATTCGTTGGAGGTTTGATTAAGGCGGGGAAGTCGTTGGAAGCAAGCAAGTATGTGGAGAGAGTGGTAAACAGAGGGGTTGAGGTTCCGAGGTTTGATTACAACAAGTTGTTGCATTACTTTTCGAACGAGGAAGGTGCAGCTATGTTTGAGGTTATGGCTGAGAAACTGCAGGAAGTTGGATTGTTTGATTTAGCTGATATATTTGCTAGGTATGGTCAGAAGATGGCCACCAGAGATCGAAGGAGAAACAGAGCAAACGACCATTCTTGAATCATCACTTCATTTTTTAATTGCACTCCTTCCTACATAATTCCATGTGTTGTGTTTACAAGAAAAAGGGAAGGCAGAAAAAAGAGATTGAAAAGTTGTAGTGGCTTTTGGTGCATATTAACTTGAGGATTCATAAACATCTTGTTTCTCATTTCTTTTTTCTTTTACTTGTTCTATCGGCGATCAACAACTGATGCTGTTTTGAAATGATTACAAGAATTTATTGTGGAATGTAAAGATATAGAGATCCAAATGTAAACATAGAATCTATCTCATATGTGTATAGAATACGAAGCTGGAACTACTAACTATAGATATGATTAGAGGTCGCCAATTCGAACCGGAACCTGCCCAGCGGTTCACGGTTCTGAACCGGAACCTTGTTTGGATGGGCTGGTTCAGGTTCCACCCCTAACCGGAATTGGAACCGGCGATTTGGAACCGTCGAACCGCCTGAAAAAAATTAAATAAAAAAAGGGCTAATTATAATTTAATTCCCAACATTTGCTGGTTTTCGCAAAAATAATCTAACGTTTACAAAATTGCAATTCAATTACTAACGTTTGTTTATTTTTGCAATTTAATTCCTTACATTCCAAACATGCAATTTAATTCCTAACATTTGTTCATTTTAGCAATTTAATGTCCAACATATACAAGGTTTGCATTTTAATTCCCAACATTTGAAAAAATGTGTTTCATTCTCTAATATATATAAAATTACATTTTAATTACTAATTTTTATTTTTTTGTAATTTAATTAAAAATAACTTAAGACTTATAAAATTATATTTTAACTCCTAATATATATATTTTTATTTTTTGCCAAAATAGAAAATCAATTCATAAATCTGTTCGTTTTATATTTTAATTTATAGTAATTTCCTATAATTTATAATTTAGCTCGTAATTATTAAAAGTCAAGATATAAAATTACATTATAAGTCTTAATGTTTCAATTTTCGTAATTTATTTCCTTATATTAATCTATTTATGTATAAACAACTGAATCTTCATTTATAAATGCCCATTTAAAAAAAAAAACTATTAATAATTTTATATTTTAATTTTTAATATTTATGAGATTAATTATAAAAAAAGACATTTATTATAAATTAAATTATAAAATTTAACAAATTTTATGAACTAATGATTTTTGCAAGAAATTAAGAAAATATATTAGCAATATATGTGAGATGCTTGGTTATTTTCTAGTTGTACTTCAAAAAATAGATAGTTGTTAGATTTAAAATGTAATTTAATAAATTCAAGGAATTAAAATGGAAATTTGTAAATATTGGGAATTAAATTGCGAAAATGGAGTAATGATAGGAATTAAATTGCTGGTTTGAAATGCTGGGAATTAACTTGTAAGAATAGATAAATGTTAGGAATTAAATTACAGTTCTAGAACATTAGGTTATTTTTGCAAAAATGAGCAAATGTTAGGAATTAAATTGCAAATTAACCCTAAAAAAAAATAATGAAAAACGGTTCCGAACCGGCGGTTCCGATTCCGAACCGTTGAACCGGCATGATAAAATTTTCGAAAATTTGAAAATCGACGAATCAGAGAGCGCCACGTGTTGCTGAATAAAATAAAAAAAAGATATTCGTCGAACCATCAGTTCCGAACCGGAACCGGAACCTTGTTTTCGGCAGGGCGATTCCAGTTTCATTTTTTGGAACCGCCGGTCAAACCTGAACCGGCCCGAAACCAGCCACCTCTAGATATGATGTTGGGAATACCTAAGTTCATGCCTCGAGCCATATTCCTTTGCATCACATTCTTTGCTTTTTCTAATTTGAGTTTAACGCATATTTACCAACATGCAAATTTACTAAAGTTTATAAAATTATAATTGTCAGTTTTTCTCCCAACATTAATTTTATTTTTTATATTATAATATACGTACAATAAATAATAAGTTAATAACAATTTTTTTATATTTGTGCTTTATTTTAATGATAATTAATTGAATGGTTGACATTTATTTTTATTTAATATAAAATAATTTTCATAATTATAAAATAAGATATTAAATATTTAATTTACATAATATGTGTAACGGTTGCAAAACCAAACAAGAAACAATCGAAATTAATAGAACATAATCTTAGCAAATAAAAAATGGATGTGTGTCCTGTGAAATGCGAATTAGTAAGTTTGACACATGGTTGTCAAACTTACCTGCGAATAAGTAAGTTTGACACACGGTTTTAAATTTACCTCGCTTTGACAGGTTGAAGGTAATTTTATCATTACTGTCTAACTTTAACATTCACATGTCAAACCTTATCTGCTTAACTTTGACCTCTCACTGTCTAACTTTAACATTCACATGTCAAACCTTATCTGCTTAACTTTGACATCTCAATGTCAAAGTTCTGAATCTGTTTGTTGCAACTAATTCCTATCTTTTAGGAAATTTGTTTAATGACGTTTTTACAGATCCTATTTATTAGGTTTCGGATATATTATGTTTATTCATTATATCTTAGTATTTATATACTTTATATTATTATTCTAGGTTGTTATTTTTGTAGTGCTCCAAAATTAAAATAACTAACACCTATTTATTGGGAACATTTTTACTTCGATTTTTAATTGTTTTACAGGTCCTAAATCTTAGGAGTCTGTTCAAACTTACTTTGACAGATTCTGTTTAAGTTTGACACATCTATGTCAAACCTCTGAATCTGTTTGTTACAATTAACTCCTATATTATAGGAAACTTGTTTATATCCTCTTTACTTCGTTTTTACAGGTCCTAAATATTAGGGAATGAAGTAAATATTATTTCTAACTATATTATTTAATTATATTTTATTTATTCTTGTTCCTAAATAATAGGGAGCACCTCTACATCTTTATCTAACCCCCACGTGAGTTAGTGGAGTTCATTTTTGTTGTATGAACAGGTAAAGACGTGGAAGAAGACACGATCCATTACCAAGTAGTGGAAGAAGTGCTTGAGTGCTCCAAGTTCTATAAATACGAGACGAGGAAGACTAGAGAAGGCGTGGATTAGAGGTTAGACACATATTCATACGAGCTCTAGGCTGAATCGTTTCACCAATCATTCATCAAGCGCACGAAGACTTCAATCAAGTTGTGGAATCCATCTCCGGAGAGTGAATCCTACGGTGGAGGAGCAGTTGGGTTGTATCGTGTGTTTTTGGGTTTGATTGTTTCGTAGAATTTCTTCAAGGGAGTGAACCAAGAAGAAATTCTATATTGTTTTCGTAGGAATTTTTCTAAGGAGTGAACTTAGGAAAATTTCTATCTTGTTTAGTATTTTGTTCTTCACTTGTAAAAACCTTGTTTTGAAAAGTGAAAACTATTTGCCGTGTGGCTCTCGAGGGTTTATGATTTATAAACCTTCGAACAATTAATTCCGCTGTGTTAAACTCTTTAACTTCCGCGTGTGTTAAAATACTCTGTTTTGCATGTGTCAAACTTTTCTGTTTTACTATTTTGTAGAATTTCTTCAAGGGAGTGAACCAAGAAGAAATTATATATTGTTTTCGCTGTGAGAAGTTATTTTCGTAGTGAAGCTATTTTGCCATAAGGCACCATTGGGTTTATGATTAAAATAAACCTGCGAAAAATTTATTTCCGCTGTGTCAAACTCTTTTACATTTTACGCTTTGACTTTTGTGTGTCAAACATTTGCTTTATGATAAACACTCGTTTTCCAAATATTTCTGTAGTTTAATTAGTCTTTTAATGAAGTTTATTAGCATGTTATAGTCTTAAATATGTTGTTTAGTGTTAAATTGTTTTAATTACTATAATATGTGATAATTATGCTATTTTAGTGTAGTTTTAGTTAAATGTTGTGCAGGTACTTAAATTGATGATTGTGGTTGAAGAATTAAAGCTTAACTGAGTAGGGAGATTCGACCGCGCCAAATACAACGAAAAGAAGCGCTGCACACGCGGTCAAGGCGCGGAGAAGAGTGCGGTCGAGAAGAGACTGGGCCAGAGAGTGGTACAAAACGCTTTGGAGACGCGGTTGAAAGACTCGACCGGGGAGCGGTCGAGGTGCGGACGAATTTGACCGTGGAGCGGTCGACAGTTGGTGTGCTCCTGATGCGATTTTCTCCATTTTCTTTGGCGATTCTTCCATATAATTGGCATTCACGACTTTTGTTCCTGCACATCTATATATAGCTAGTTTTCAGAATTTTAAAGAGAGAAAAAACAGTTCAGGGAAGTTGCATAGAAGTTTTCCAGTTTTCACTTTGACTTTGGTGAAGAACGTAGGATTTTCTTGTGTTGATTTTGTGGAGTTCGTCTACAAACTTCTACCGGGCTTGTTTTTCTACCTTAACTTCTATTTAAATGCTATGTTTTACTAGTTGTTTGTGTTTTGAATTCCAGTATGTGTAGTTAAATTTATAAATTGGGTTTTTGGTGTTGTAAAATTGAATATTATACATCAGATCGTCATCTTGTTATTGTTTCCTTCTTGAAATAGTTTGTTGTTCTGTGATTGATGTTGTTGAATTCTGATGCAATGGATGACAAACCTGTTGTAGAAACTCTTAGTCAATTTTGCATGACTTTTGTTAATATTGACTAAGGAAACAAGGATAATAGTATTGCTAATCTTATTTCTTTTATCTAAGAGGTATAATTAGTAGTAGGGTATTTAACCAAGTTGATTTGTTTAATTTTTGATCTTTGATCGAAGTTCTGATTGAATGAATCCAAATTATTGCTATCCTTGACATAAGGATTTATTTATTTCTTGGTTTGCTCACTTTTTCAAGATTAAAATGGTGTGATAAATAGAAGGACGATCTAGTGTATGTTCAGTTTTACATACCTTTAACCCAATGTTTCTTAAAATCTGAATTAGTTGTAGTATTTAGTCTGCTTATAAAGAAATTAATTCCTTTGCTTGTGAAATTTTATATTCAAACTCAATCTCAAATTATGTTTGTTTGGATAATGAAGAAGAAAGATTAGGTAGTATTCAATTGTGGATTCGATATCTTAATCCTTGTGGATACGATACTCTTGCTCTCTACTATTCTATATTGATCCGTATACTTGCGGTTTGCATGTCAATAATGTAGTGATCACTTTACTATCTTTGACACCATTGTGTTAAACTCGAGCACTAAATTTTATCATGTCCTGATATTGAATCACACAAACTTAATGAAACTGCAAAGCTAAAATCTATATACTTATAAAATCAGAACTCCCCAGAGAAAAAAAAAATTCACGCCCATATAAACATTCCTAAAATAGTTTTAGGATAATTATAAAAATTATACCAATCATCACATAATAATTACTATTACACAATAAATATTGTATCAATAATAAGTTTAAAAATATAAAAGGTAACATTAATTTAAAATGGTAATTTACAAAAATTAAGAGCAAAATATTAATGTCTATTAATACTCTATAGTAACGACCTAACACATTCACTTTCATTGTTAAATTTAAATTTTGATTTTTTTTTATTAAATGTTATATTTGTTTAAAAGGAAAATTTATATTATATATATATATATATATATATATATATATATATAATAAGAAAAAAATATTGGTAAAAAACTATATAGGGTAAATAATTGTGTTAATCATGGAATCACAAACTCAATTAATGGTATGTGGTTATTAAATAAAATACTCAATTAATAGAATTAATTATTTACATAAATATTTGTAGTATAAATATCCTATAAATTGTTAAAAACCCAATTGCAACTTTGTGTGAATAATAGTAATATTTTTATAGGATATCACCCAACATAGTCCAATGGTCATGCATTTGTTTAATGGTCACTTTTTTTGCTAATGCTTTTGTTTTTTTTTTTTTTTTGAAAAAGGATTTTTATGTTGGTATTTTGCATCTCAACCACAGGTATATTTATTATTTTTGTTCTATGACTTCATATTATTTGGATAATTTACTTATTAACATATTTATATGATTGATTTTTTTTTTCTAGAGTATCATATTATTGATGGAGATGAATTGCGAATAATATGGAGATTGAAAAAAGTCTGAATAACAAGATTTTTTATGATGGTTGGGAGATTAGTTTTGATGTATATTTTGGTTTAGATAAATTCAATAGTTCATTACAAAATGAAACATTATTATTTATAATTTTCAATAAGTGTCTTAATTTATATATTTTTTTTCTATTGTTTTTTAATTTTGATGCAATGAAGTTATTTGCTGGTATATGAATTTTTTGAATTGATATATTTAAATGGATTTTAATTGTATAAAGTGTTGTTTTTTTTTTTGTTGTTTTATCATATGACGAAGCAAGTAGGATAAACACAATGTAAGGTTCAAGTCCCTTCGCTCGGGGTGTAGTGATTAAAGCATCTTGCCTGTGACTGTGAGGTCACATGTTCGAGCTCCCAGGTGAACATCTGGGTGTGTAAGTGTGTGTGTGAGTTTAAGATTAATGTACACTTATTCAAAAAAAAAATAACAATGTAAGGTTCAGAAATAAAATTCAATAATTTATAATATATATGAGATGTGTTTGTTCACTGGCTCTTATAACTTTTTATATTCATTTGTTGTAATTTTTTTTATCATTGTTCCACTTTAATTCTCATTTATTTTTTTGTGATTATTAATCAAATTACTACATTAATTAAGCACAATTATACTCCAAAACCTTATATATTTTTATAGTTCTCTCTCAAAATAATATTTTTAGTCACCTCTGCTTTATAAGCATATATAATTCTAAGGAGTCTGTTTAAATAAGTTATCATATAATAAAGAAATGTGACAACCTAGAATATAATATCTTCCACCATTTTTTAAAAAGCTTATATGATAATTTTTACTATCTTCACAAATTTATGTAAGAACACTTTGATATATTTTTATTAAGATCCAAATTTTTAGATATAAATGAGTAAAGAAAAGAGCAATACATGCACGAGAATTAGATGGTCGATATGGAATGATGAGAATCGAAAATAAAGTAATGAGGATAGAGAGGTTAGAGGGATGAGATGAGAAAAAGATATCCTAAATTCTACCGAGTCTTATTTGATGGGGGTTTTAAGTTAGGGATTTTTAGTCAAGATATTAAGTTACAACTATAAAGTTAAAATTAGAATATCATATTTTTTTTAAGGGCAAAAACTTGCGTTAGGCATGCCTGAATAGTTTAGGCAGGTTTTATTCATACTCAAATGAGTTCACCCATCCTAAATAGGGTTTATTAATCCTCAATTAAGGTATATTAGATAGGTTTGGCTTAGGTTAATGAATAAATCCCGCTTAAACCGTTTAGGCATGCCTAAGCTGAAACCTTCCCTTTTTTAAAGGATTTTATGGAGTAAAACTATAGCTGAATCACCCTAAACAAAATGCATGTTGTCTCAAAAAAAAAAAAAAAAAAATGCGTGCATGTCATAATTTATCTGTTTGTTTCGTCGTTTATAAAGGAAGTATAGTAATAAGTCCATTTCATAGTTATTAAGTCGTAGATGAAATCATGAAATACTAAAAGAAGTTTGTATGTTAACTTAAAAATTATACACTCTGTTAGAGTTAGAATAAATTTCTCTTTGAATTATGAAAATTACATGATACATATTTATAGAGTACATGTATAGAATAAAATCTATATATACAAGATATAATCAAATCTAATAAATCTAAATATATTATATATATTTATATCTTTTGGTATATCTTCAATTATATCGTTAACACCCCCCGCAAGCGAAGCGTCGGATTAACAGATCGCAGAGCTTGGACCTGAAGAGTTCGAATGCTGGACGAGCAAGACTCTTAGTGAAGATATCCGCTACTTGAAGATCGGATGGGATGAATTGTACACACAAACTACCAGCTTCCACAAGCTCTCTCACAAAATGATAGTCGAGATCAATATGTTTAGCTCTTTTGTGAGAGACCGGATTTTGAGCTTGAAAAATTGTGTTGCGATTATCACATAGGATTGTAGGCGGTTTTGGTGGAGAGGAATGAAGATCTTTCAGAAGATTAGAGATCCACCCCACTTCTGCGGCTGCGTTGGCGAGAGCTCGGTACTCAGATTTGCAGCTCGAACGAGCCACTGTTGGCTGCTTTTTGGCGGACCAAGAGACAAGGTTCAGACCTACAAAAATAGAGTAACCATAAGTAGATCGCCGAGTATCAATACACTGTGCCCAATCAACATCGGAGTAGCCTAGAATATCTACCGTGCCTGGGCGGAAGGTAAGACCGAAGCCAACAGTGTCTTTTACATAGCGCAAGATACGTTGGACTGCTTGAAAATGTTCTACAGTTGGTCGTTGTTGAAATTGGCAAACAGTATTAACCGAGTAAGATATGTCTGGGCGTGTAATGGTTAGATACTACAAGGCACCAACCAACGAACAATACAAAGTTGGATCACTAAACTCTTCTCTTCAGCTGTGAGCATAACTCCAGGAGCTAGGGGTGTTGAGACTGGCTTTGAGTCTAGAAGATCGGCTCGAAGCAAGTTGTCGCGAGTATACTTGGCCTGTCCAAGAAAGATCTCGGATGTGGAAGGATATGAGACTTCCAGTCCAAGGAAGTAGCCAAGACGTCCAAGGTCCTTAGTTGAGAATTCTGCACGCAGTTTAGACACTAAGAGAGAAACCGTACGAGTACTTCTGCCCGTTATAATAAAATCATCCACATATACAAGTAGATATATAATCGTAGAGGGACGGTGAAAAATAAATAGAGAGGTGTCGGCGGCGCTGCAGCGAAAACCAATTGAGAGAAGAAAATTTTGAAATATTTGGTACCAAGCAAGTGGTGATTGACGGAGACCATATAGAGCCCTGCGCAGACGACATACATGATGTGGAAACTTTGGATCAAGAAAACCAGGGGGTTGCTCCATGTGCAATTGTTCGGTGAGCGAGCCATTTAAAAACACATTCTTGGCGTCGAGTTGATGAAGTCACCACGATCGCATCACTGCAAGAGATAATATGATCCGAATAGTTGATGCTTTAACCACAAGACTGAATGTATGTGTGAAATCAGATCCAGGAAGCTGACTGAAACCCTGAGCAACAAGCCTAGCTTTAAGGCGATCAACGGATCCATCGGCTAAGAATTTTGTGCGATAAACCCACTTGGAGCGAACCACATTAGTATTTGGTGGCCGAGGAACTAGTTGCCATATGTTACTTGCACGCAACGCAGCCATCTCCTCATTCATCGCAACCACCCATTCCAGACGTTTGAGAGTAGACTTGATGCCCTTGGGTTCGGTAGAGGCAATGAGGGCTGAAAAAAGTCCCTGGGAATCGATGGCAACGAGGTCAACTGGGTGGCGGGTTTTGAAGATGCCTGACTTAGCACGGGTTTACATTGGGTGAGTAGGTTGCGGCGGGTTTCGAGATGCATGTCGGGTGGGTCTGGTGTGGCTGGTACATGTGGAGGCTGCGTGGGGATGGCAGGAGAAGGTTCAGGACAAAAATGACAAGGCGAGGGAGGGTGAGATGGTGGTGAAGATGGTGAGCATGAAGCAGCCAACAAAGGGGTAGGGTGCAGCTGGAGAAACGAGTCTGCGTACTCAGAAATCTGAAGCTGAGTAGGTGTTGATGCTGATGAAGATGATGAGAAGGGAAGACACTGCTCATCAAACCGAGCATGACGAGATGTATAGACTCAATAAGAGACAGGATCAAGGCATCGAAACCCTTTGTAGGCGGAGCTATATCCAATAAATATATGCGACAAACTGCGCGGTTCAAACTTGTTGTTTGCATAATCCCGTAAACACAGATAAACTCAACAGCCGAACACATGAAAGACCAAGTAATCAGGTGGTTGTCCATATAGCAGCTCATAAGGAGAAATATCACCAAGCATGGAAGTCGGTAGACGATTAATGGTGAAAACGGTTGTGCTAAATGCTTCGACCCAAAGATGCATGGGTGCCAAAGAATGAAATAATAAGGAAAGACCGATCTCCGTAATATGGCGGTGCTTGCGCTCAGCTCTTCCATTTTGAGCTGGAGCATACGGACAAGAGATAAGGTGATGAATACCACATGCCGCGAAATGAGACCGAATGCGTGAATTTGTAAAGTCCGTACCACCATCACTCTGAAATTTTAGGATTTTGCATGATAACTGATTTTCCACAAAAATCTGAAAGCACATAAAAGTGTCAACGAATTCCGATTTATTCTTCGAAGGATAAAACCAAGTAAACCGGGAATAATTATCGATGAATATAACATAATAATGATATCCAGAGGTTGAAGTAACAGGCGTAGGTCCCCATAGATCACAATAAACTAGTTCAAGAAATTTAGAGGCGCGTTTATCATTGCAAATAAAAGAAAGACGTGTACTCTTTGCAAGGCGTAGGCAATAAAGAAGTAACTGAAAGTAAGTTATTTTTATTCAAGAACTGAATGACAGAATGTGGCACATGTCCTAAACGAAAGTGCCATAAGGCAAAAGAAGCTTGTAAATTTTGAATAACAAGAAAAGCAGAAAAAACTCTAGATTGCTCATCCAATTTGTAAAGTCCACGATAACTTTTGCCAGTAGCGAGGAGTTGCCCGGTTTCCCGATTCAGGATACGAAACTGAGAGTCAGAAAAAAGAACATGCACCGGATAGTCACGAGTGAGCTGACTAACATAAAGTAGATTCTTAGTGATGTTGGGAACAACAAAAACATTATTCAAGCGAAGATGCGGAGAAATATCAAGATAACCAACATGAGAAATAGATAATGTTGCACCATTACCGACAGTTACACAATCAGTACCAGAATAGGAGGATGAGTGATCCCAGTTCGCAGCAGCAGAAGTAATATGTGCAGAGGCGCCCGTATCGAGATACCAATCGGAAGTAGCGGAGTCGGATAAGGAACAACCAGAGGAGAAGGCCTCGACAAGGTTGGCATTGGAAGAAGGTCGCTGGGAGCGGTCATAAGATCGATCAAACCGATGCGGACAATCAAATACATCATGATTTTGAGATCGGCAGAGATAACACCAAAGGGTGTTGTGTCGCGGCTTGCCGGAACGTGAACAACCACGGTTGCGAGATTTGTTGCCACGCCCTTTGCCAGAAGCATTACAGAGGGAGATGCAGTGAAGGCAGCATCGGGCGAAGATGATGAATTATCAAGAGATTTTTGAAACAATTCATAACTCTGAGCACGTGATAACAACATGGAAAAATCAGGTAGCGGGTCCTGGGCAAGCTGATTCGTGATGAAATCGGAGAAGGAAGACCCAAGCCCCCGAAGGAACCAATGGGATTTATCGGATTCATAAAGAGATTTTCCGATCGCCGCAAGCTGGTCACATAAGGATTTGAAATTCCAATCGTATTCAACAACTGAGAGACTTCCACGTTTGGCGGACAACATATTGTCCTTGAGACTAATCTCCTGAGCCTTGGAACGATAACTATAGGCACGAGAAAGAGCAGTCCAGACCTCACGAGAGGTTTTACAACCGATGATGACGGTCATGGATTCCTCTGTTAAAGTAGAGACAAGGAACGACTTCAACAGCTAATCACGAGAGAACCATGCAGCGTACGCCGGGTTGGGAGCTTTCACGCCTGCTGCGGACGTAAATTCTGGGGTAGGAGGGACGTCCGAACCATCAAGAAGAGGCATGAAATTTTGAGAGATGAGCAAATGCTCAAGTTGTGCGTGCCAAAGTAAGAAATTCGAGGAGGTAAGTTTGATAGTGATCATATGAATCATAGTGGATAAAGGAAGAGAAGGAATTTCTGTGGCCATGGAGAATAGCGTGAGGAGAAAGGCACAACAATGAAAAAAAAAACTAGGGTTTTAGGCAGAAGGATGATACCATGTTAGAGTTGAATAAATTTCTCTTTGAATTATGAAAATTACATGATACGTGTTTATAAAGTACATGTATAGAATAAAATCTAGATATACAAGATATAATCAAATCTAATAAATCTATTCTATAAATCTATATCTTTTGGGATATCTTCAATTATATTGTTAACACACTCTAAATTAAGAAGATCATTGGTAATTCAAAATATAAAGCATTTCCAAGACAAACTTACTCGATGATTTTGGTTTGCATGGCTACTAGTGACAGTTAATATAGTCCATCTGTGTAACGAACAGATCCAGAATTTTTTCGTAGGGGACTCCATTAAATTTTAATTAATAAAAAAAATACAAAATTGAGCAAAATTGAAGTATTTTTTTTCGATTGATAGTCATTTTCAGCTTACTCTTATTTTTTTTTTCCAACTCCTTTTTCTTTATAGGAGCCACATGTATCAAAGGGGCTTCAACACCCCCAAATCGAATTTTTCTTTCTTAATTTTTGTTCTAAGATGTTTCAATTTATTTATGAAATAATCATCTTCACGACCAAAATTAGAATTGAGGATGAAAAAAATTAATATTTGAGGAATTGAGAATGAAGAAGGAAGAAAATTTTATCCATAAAAATTTCAATACAAAAATCTTCTTGATCCATCATGGGTCCATCTAATTAATCCCATAAAGAAACTGCTTAATAAATTTAAATTGGAGTTTAATTGGGCCGGGTGACTTCGTGGGTCAAGTTGGGCAGAAAATGAAATATTTTGGTCACGAGCTTCATTGTATCCTGGGCATTATATTTTAAAACTCATATGAGTGAATTGAAATTAGGGGAGTTTGTGGTCCGGTCTGACCGTTTGGAAGTAAAATTTCGGCTAAATTAATAGGTATAATTTAAAAAAAAATTTAAACTAAATTGGCCAAATAATTTATTGAAACCAAACCGGCCAAACTATATAAAAACAGTTTGGTCCAGTCGATTTGACGATTTGAAATGAAATATGTTTCAACTTTCAACAATTTACTATAATTTGTAAAAAACTAGGACCTAAATGCAAATTAGTAAATTTCTATTACAGTTATTACTTATTATAATGTAATTTTAATTTTTAAAACCTCATATTTATAATTTGATGTAAAACCAAAAGAAACACTTGGATCAATTGTAATAAAATTATAACGTTAAACTTAAATGTAAAATCGAAAAAGACATGTAAAATTATAATGTCGATGTCAATACTTAATTTACGGTAAAAGAATTATATAAAATAATATATTTAATGTTAATGCTTATTAGTTTATTTTTGATTAAAATAATTAAAACTAAACTTAGACCATATTGGCCAAAAAATTTAAACATGAATTAATTGTATAAAAAAGTAGAAACTTACCAAATAAACTATAATTTATATTTAATAATTATTATATATTTAATATATATATATATATATATACATATAAATACGGCCGGTCCGGTCTATAAGGCCGGTTTGCACCATCAAACCGTAACCGAATCATATTTGATCGATTTCAAAATTTTCAAACTGTCAATTTGAAAATTAAACTTCAAACCGGCCAATTAATCTGGTTTGACACCCCTAATTGAGATTATCATAAATATATTTCACTAACATCTAAAGACAGAATATCCAATCCCACTTTAATTAAATATTTTGTTTATAATTAATCCACCATAGATTTAAATAGTATTGATACATTCTCTTCCCAACAGGTTAGATTGATGCAAACGCAAAATTTTCCTGTTTTAGTTTTCAATCGGCACTAAAATTGAAACGCAATCTTTTAAATTTATTTATCTTTTAATAATTCTTGTATAAAATTGTAAAATAGTCTTTTTCACACATATATCCAAAATCTCATTTAATTAGTTACCTTTATAATTTAATATTTCTTATTTAGTTTTTTTAAAATTCCGTAGTTAGTTTTGTAATTAGTTTATTTTCATTTTATCTTAGTTTTTACTTGAGTCTTTATGCATTTAGTTTTTAGAAAGTTTTTTTCATAAAATTTTATCATGGAGTAGTTTAGTTTGGATATGCTTCATAATAATTACATTATTTTGTAGAACGGGAAACAATTTACAAAATTTGTAAATATAAACAGCATTTAAAATACATGTAAAATAACAAAAAAAATAATATATATGTAGAGGTTTATATTTTATTTTGCATGTAGATCTAGAATTTAAAACATGGAGCATGGCCATGGGAATGGGATCTGCCTTAAAATACAGGAAATATTGTGCCATTTCACAACATCTTTCTCGTGTATGCTTTGTTTTAATTTTTAGGGCGCGGTTTTGTGCACCCCACCCAACCAGATAATGCCACATCACCTCAGCTGTAAGGCTTTTAATTTTTAATTTTTGGTTTTATTTAATATCCAAAAAAAAATATGAGCAAAACGACATTTGTGCCTAAGTGATTCCGTTAGCACAAAGTAAGAATTATTATCATAAATAGAATTTCAACTGAAAATAAAATAAATTAAATTAAAAAGCTTAAAGTGAAGTGGCATTATTTCATTGGGTGGGGATTTTATCCCAAAATTCATGGGCATGGTGGGCGTCGTGAGCTTTCCAATGTAGATTTGTCCTTCCTGATAAAACAAGTTGGACCCACACCTACTCCCTGCCCATCTACATCATAAATTCATAATACTAATAATTATCTAAATATTTATAGTGAAAAACATTTATATTTATTATAGCAACCAACCACAAAATTAGTTGAAGAATTGTAATTGGACACGTTTGTATTTCTCTTTGAAGATTCGAATTCCATTGACCATTACTCTTCTATTAGACTTTGAATTTCTAATGATGACTTTTAATTAAACTTCCTTTATTAAAAGTCTACTATTAAATGAAGTAATTATGTGAAAGCAATGAATAATCAATATTCATTTTATATTGAAGATTGAGATTTAGGGTGCCTTTAGTTTACTCTCGGAAGCATATTGAAGAATAATAAAATTAAAACTAAAATAAATTTATAAAAAAAATATAAATCTAGATACAAGGAATTTGAAATAATAATAAAATGAAAATTTCATAAATTATATAAATTAATATATTTATAATAATAATATATTAACCTTAAATTATTATTTTCAAATGTATTAGAATAATATTGCAAAAATATTATCATGAAATATTATGTAATATTTGTCAGGAAATAGTCCTATATTTCCTTTCTTGTTGTTATTATTTTGGTGAGTCAAATGAGTATCAGTTTAGAGTGTCGATGGATTAGCTATAGTCGATTCATACTTGTGAGTTCATGTTAGGATGATTATCGAGTTGTAATAGAGCTGATCAAAACAAACTCGTATCGAGAACTGGCCCATCAGTTTGGACTATGCAAGGGAATTAGAAGAAATTAGCTACCAGTTTGAAGGAACTAACTACCAGTTTGGGAACTCACATTCAAAAAACATGCAGAAGTCACCAGCAAGAAGGACACCAGTTTACAAGCCTAACTCGTGTATAAAGACAAAGTGAATAAGTCAGAGGAATTCTTAACAAGCCAGACAAGTCTGAAGTTCTCACAAGTAGTGATTCCTCGGACTAGCAGAGTCATTCCGACACAAAGCTGCAAAGTCAACATCACGTGTTAAAAAAGCAGGAGTAGGTGCAGAACTTCAGGAAAAGAAACATGTCCTCCGTATAAAAGAGTGGCGTCGGATTTGACTAATCCAATATATCTCTCAACGGATCTTATTTTAAATCTCTCACACCTCGCCTATAAATAGACTAAGTGTCCCAAGAGAGAAGACTCCCAAATATTTGAAAAAGCGAAGAAACTCTATAAAAATTCAAACATGAAGCTTTCTGAGTTCGAGGCTACTTTCCAGCTCACTGTGCGCCATCTTGGACACGAGACTCACTGCTCTCAAGCTCGAGTTATCATCTTGGTGTTCTTACTTTCTAAGTAAGAACATAACATTCACTGCATATCTCCATCAATGATTATCACGGGCTTTTAGCCAACAAGTACGATAGTCCAGGGAAGAACTTTAAAAGTTAACGAAGACCAGAAGGAGGTTGCATGGTATGTGATCACTATATTAATTAGCAGCTTAGCAAGAGCTAATAATATAGCTGCAAATAAAATCATCAATCCCACGAGGAATGAAATTTCCAATAATCTTATATAATGGAACACAACTTCTCGGAATATTGTATAAGCAGATCAAATTTTGAAAAGATTTTAATATTTTCAAAAACTGAATTGAAACTGAAATTGCAATTAAAATTAAAAATAGTGAAATTAAGGGTTTCGAATTCAAATAGATAAAACACAGATTCTATTGATTAATTTCCTATCCTACCTCACATACAATGGAAAAACTAATGAAATACCAATTTTAATTCCTAACAAAGTGAAACATCAGAAAATCATTGTAAACTTTAGGATTTGACAATTTACAAAGTTGATTACTTAAATCTCTTTACCCTTTCGGTCTAAAGAATGATTTAAATAACTTCAGAAAACAATATATTTATTCCTACCATCTATCTCATTCTTTTCAGACACACATCAAAATCATATTAGGAAATTCATTTTTCATTAATAATTTTTACCTTTTGAGTCTCAAATTAATCAACTAGCAACCTAAATGAGTGACCAACAAATTTAGATTGAGATTTAGGCACAAAATTCCATAAACTTTGTAAAGAAAGGAATTTAATTTAATTAATCATTAACATGCATGCAAGACAATCTTATTACCCTAGAATTTGATGACTGATTTAGTTACACATAGTCATAACAAAATTCATCAAAAAAAGATTAAACCCAAAATAGTGATGCATAAAATAAGATTGTTGTAGAATTGATTTATGACATCACTCCCTCGTTGTTTCCAAATAGGAGTATGTCATCAACGTATAGTGCAAGGAAGACCATGCTCCCACTGACACAAAGTCGGTTTCCAACTGTGCAAATCCATAGGATTTAATCACATCATTGAAACGTAAGTTCCACGACCTTGAAGCTTGCTTAAGTCCATACAAGGACTTCCTAAGCTTCCAGACAAGATGTTCTTCGCCTTTGCTTATGTAACCCTCGGGTTGCTGCATATAGATGTCCCTACCTTCTTCAAGGTAACCTTTTAAAAAAGCAGTTTTGACATCCATCTGCCATATCTCGAGGTCCATATGCGCAGCTATGGCAAGGAGTATCCGGATGGATTTGAGCATGGCTACGGGTGAAAAGGTTTCGTCATAGTCAATGCCCTCTTTCTGACTATAACCCTTTGCCACCAGCCTGGCTTTAAAAGCCGTGATCTTTCCATCCGCCCCTTTCTTTCTCTGGTATACCCATTTGCACTTTATGGCCCTAAAGTCATCCGGAAAATCAGTTTTCTGGTATACATCCATAGCAGTTATGGATTCAATTTCAGAATCCATGGCGACACGCCATTTGGCAACATCCTTGTCCTGCACTGCCTCTTCGTAAGTTAGTGGGTCAGAGTCCTCATGTCCGTCTTTCGGGCTCAAGTCCGAAGACTCACCAACGAACATGTACCTTTCCGGCTGGAAAATAACTCTCCCACTACGACGAGGCATCGGTGCCGTGTCAGTAGTAGGTGCAGTAACTTGTGGTCCTGCACCTTGCACTGAAGAACATGTCTGTGGTGCTGTACCTTGATGGATTTTGTATACTGAAAGCATTTATTACAATGTGTATACAACAGTTTATTTCTCCTATCTGTTAACAATCGTACATGTATAAACAATGGTATCCTCTTGTCTCACCGATAGGGACGATCATACGGCGTGTTGTAGATCGCAGAAGACAGTATGATCACTTGACATAGTGAGACATAAACATGATCACAGCCGAGACAGCGTATGAGGATACGTCTGTCCGGATGGCTGCGGCATTGTCGGAATAAGTAGTCTGTCTTGGTTACTTGACATGCTGGTACGCAGAGGTGGCGTATTGATGGACCGCAGTGAGATATATTCGTCTGTCTGACATCAGCGAATAAAAGATCTCGTTATATTGATTGAGTCCAAACCCTAACGAAGGTTCAGGGGTTTGCACGGGTTGACTGTTGCTTTGACTTGCCATGGTGGAGAGCCAACACAGCGCGCTCGTATATCCGCATCTTGGGTAACAACAGTTCGTGTAGTACCGCCTGAGACTGGACTTAGGTAATCATATCCGAGTAATAGGATGGGGACATTCCCTGAGGAGCTCAATAACATTCATCGTGCCAAAGTCCTGCAGGCTGATTAAGTTCAGGCACGAGTGATAAGGTTTGAGTGGTACTACTCAGGAATTATAAGATATTAATTAATTGTAGTTAGAGCTTGTCAGAGGCTCCGATTAATTAATGAATGTCCGGTAACATTAAATATGTGGATTCTCAATTAATGCAACCCGTTCTCATAACGTGGTAATAAAGGGGTAGGTCAGTATTAATTTTGTGGTGAAAAAGAATTAATATTAATTAATTAATTGTGTCCTGGGTTGTGGACATGGGAATTAATTAATTTATAGGCCCACTTTATTATTTGCATTAGGTCCCAGGTCTGGCCCAACAAGTGTGCTGAATTGAGCCCAGGAGCCCATTACGGTTTTATAACCCTAGGTCTATAAATAGACCTCTCACTCTCTGAAACCTAAGCCACTTCATAACACAATTTGAAAAACCCTAGATCTAGAGAGTGAGAGAGGGGGCGTCGTTTTCAAGGGAGAAGGAGGAGAATTTTCAAATTCTGGTCCTGCTCAAGCCACAGATCTACGGAGTCCTCACCAATAGTAGATCTGACCAGCACCGGGATACAGATCTGAAGATCTAATCTAGAGAACAGATTTCTTCTTCCCTTTTCTTTATTTTCGATTTGCTCTAGAGATTAGTTTTCTAATTTCTGTTTTCGCAGAGAAATCGGATTGCGTGGTTGAATTGGTTCTTGGAATTCAAACGCAAAAGATCGGTACAGACACTACGGAATTACGGTAATCTCTCAATCCACAATCTTGTATTAAATTCTTAGGAGCATGCTAGGGTTTTGAGAAATTTAATTGTGAGCAATATCCATAGATCGATCCGGTTCAGTTTGGTTTTTGTGATTCGGTTCATGACAAAACCCTACATACCTCTCACAGGTGCATCCACATCTACACGTTCCCCTTCCCTTGGAATTGCATTCTCGTTCTCAATTTCTTGAAGAACGATATCACTCCTTGACTTGTGATTACTCACATACTCGTCCTCCAAGAATCTAGCGTTGGTGCTAACAACGACTCTTTAACTCTCAGGACAGTAAAAGTAACCACCTTTCATTTGCCTGGGATACCCTATGAATAACATTACTTTTGACCTGCTTTCTAACTTATCAGGTTCCTTCGACAGTATGTGTGCCGGACAGTCCCATACTCTAAACTTGCACAAACTAGATTTGCGACCAAGGAAAAGCTCAAAAGGCATCTTAGGAACTGATTTAGAAGGCACCACTTTTAGCACGTAAGCTGTTGTCTCCTATGCGTAGCCCCAAAATGAAATTGGTAAGTTTGCATAACTCATCCTTGATCTTACCATCTCTAGAAGAGTCATATTTCTTCTTTTAGCTACACCGTTTTTCTGGGGAGTACCCGGTGCAGTCCACTGGGATGTAATCCCGTTTTCTGACAAATACTGCAGGAACTCGTTACCGAGGTATTCGCCACCGCGGTCAGATCGCAGTGAGTTGATAGTTTTCCCGACCTTCTTTTCTACTTCAGCCTTGAACTCTTTGAATTTCTCAAAGCATTCAGACTTGTAGCGAAGCAGGTAAACGTATCCGTACCTTGAGTAATCGTCAATGAAAGTGACAAAGTACTCGTACCCTCTACGAGCCTGCATGGACATCAATCCACATAAGTCAGAATGGATTAATTCCAACACTTCCTCTGCTCGAGACTGACTAGCTATGAAAGGCCTAATTGATATCTTGCCCTCGATGCAGGATTCGCAAACTTGATAAGGTACAACCCGGACTAAGTCCAATGTACCATCATCTGCAAGTCTTTGTATCCACTTCAAGCTGATGTGACTCAGTCTCAAGTGCCAGAGATATGTTAGATCCTCATCAGAAGAATTAAGTTTTCTCTTTCTAGGATTATCAATTACGGATGAATTACATGCAATACTTGCGGAAGACTTATGATTACAGTTAACAACATAGAGAGAATTATTCAGCATCCCACGACAGATAACACCGTTATTACCAATGATAGAAACACCACTATAAAAAATAATTGAATATCCATCAACATAAAGTTTGGAAACTGAAATAAGGTTTCGCCGAAAATTCGGCACGTACAAAACATCTCTCAAAGTTAACACAGAATAATCAAAGTACAAGGTGAAATCTCAAATGGCAGCTGCACTCACTTGTGCTGCGTTCCCCATTCAGATGGTAACCTCGTCATTCTTCAGCACCCTCCTAGGTGTGAACCCCTGCAAAATGTAACAAACATGATCAGTAGCTCCAGTATCCACGACCCACGAATGAGTAGAAACCGATGCTAAACATGTTTCCGTTACAAATGCAAATGACGTACCTTGTCCCTTAGCATTCGGACAATCCACCTTTCCGCATCCAGCACACCTCTTTTTCTTTGGAGTGACTTTAACCCTCTTCACCTTCTTTGACTTGCTTTCACTGACTGCTTTCCTGAGCTTGCTTTCAGCACCGTCATCTCCAACCTTAGAGGTTGTCGAACCAGTGCTAGAAACAGTCAGAACAGGCATCCATGCTCGCATGGAAGATTGCTCCACCACAAGGTCCTCAAGCAGCTCATGCAGAGCATACTCTCCCCTTGCAGCAGCAACTACCTTAAAGTCATAAAAGGATTCAGGAAGAGAGTTCAGGATGATATCAATCTCGCCTTGCGCACTGATATTACCACCCCGCACAGTGAACTGTCTCATGAGATCAATCATAGACATTATGTGCTCTGTCACCGAACTATCTTCAACCATCTTCTTGCACACAAGGTCATGCACAAGCTTATAGTTGATAGTCCGCTCCACGCTGCCATAGGCTGTTGAGAGTTCCTTCCAGATCTCTCCAGCCCTTTCGAGGTACTCATACTTGTGCCTTAATTCTCTAGATAGAGAACCCGTGATGAGCCAGAAGGCGAACTCATCAGCATCCTCCCATCTCTCATAAAATTCAAGCTCAAGTTTGCAGACCTTATGACGAATATGCAACAATGGATCCATAAAAGAACGTATGCTTGATTTTTCAGATAAAAGACGTGTTTGATGCAAAAACTCCATTCAGGGAAGTTTGGACCAGTTAGAGGATTGAGAGCAAGTAAATGATCGACAAGAGACATAGACATATCTGAAACAATAAAGAATCTTAAATAAGAACATACATGTAGAACTTCGAAAAAAAATGCATAGAAAACCTTTTAATAAATCAAATACAAATGTTTTCCACTAATTGCCCAAGAGTTCCTACCGCAAGCTACACTCGTAGACGTTTACGATGTCATCCTCAACCAGAACTGCGGGTTTTAAACCCCAATCCATTTAATTTCACTACCATGTCAGGATGCTTTTGACACTAAAAATTAATAATTAGTGAAAACCTTAGACCAAGCCATCTCTCAAGAACAGGGATGCAATTCTTGCATTATATTCTAAGATTCTTCTAAGCAATTAATCAGAAATTTAATTCCGGCCAAAAGAGACAGTTTAGCATGCCACGTAACCATACCGCACAGCCCTTAAAGCTTTTGTTATCTATAATTTAAATCAATCCTAGAATACTTGTGAAAGAGATCTACGCAAGCTACACTCGTAGACGTTTACGCAAAACCCTCCCACTATTCACATGATTTAAATTGTTTGTCTAGAAATCCCAACAGCCGTACCCATGCACCTCTAGGAATTAGCAAGCTACACTCGTAGACGTTTACTAGAACGAGAGATACACTTACAGCCTAGGACCGCTTTGTGGAGGTCTATTGATTTTAATTAAAAAATCTGCTTAGTATTTTTCTTTTAAAAGGTTTCTTATATGCGCACATATAATTTCTTTGTTATTATATTTTCCAAATTTTTGCATGTAATTAAACAAGCCCAAAAATTCCCAAAATATAATCCAACAAAAGAAATTAATCACATAAGCATGCTTGAAAACTGTAAATAATAAAAGCGATAAAACATGTTTTTCCTATTATCTACACATGCTTAAATAGCGCACATAATAAATCACATATCATACGGGGACAATTAAGGCAAACAAAAATTCCTCGTGGCCCCACAAAACAGAAAATAAATTCTATCTATTACTATTTGAAATTTGAATCTATTTGGATAGATACAAATCTTTTCAAATCTTCAAGGGCCTCCAAATCTTTATCCACCAAATCTTTTGGGGTTTAGGCCTTTGTAATCTGATGATTTGCCTTAACCCTAATGCAAACCCTAGGGTTTACACAGGATTGCACAAACCACCAAAACCACAAGCCATCGCGACGGGACAGCATCAGCCGACGACGACTACCGCCGCCGCCGGCCGACCTGCGCCGCCGAGCGCACGCGCCCCGTGCCCGCGGCCCTGTCCCGCGCGTAGGCCGCGCGCCGTGGCTGGCCGCTGCCCACGTCTGCCGCGTGGTGCGCCGTCGGCCGCCGTCGGCTCCGTCTTCGTTCTTCCTCCTCGACCCGTCCATTTACATAATTTTGAAAATTACAGAATCTATTCTATTACAATTTTCAATTCTACACTAATCACTGATTTTCTCGTGATTTTACAAAATTAATTCAGCCCTACACGGATAAACCACCGCGGGCTGAATTACACGAGTTGCCACGAGGAACAAAAACCATCCACAAAATAATAAATTCATACATGCATATCGAATTTAATTATACACAAAAGATCCATAAATCAGAAACCTGGCTTTGATACCAATTGTAGGGTTTTAATTATACATCTCACTGCGGTCCATCAATACGCCACCTCTGCGTACCAGCATGTCAAGTAACCAAGACAGACTACTTATTCCGACAATACCGCAGCCATCCGGACATACGTATCCTCATACGCTATCTCGGCTGTGATCAGGTTTATGTCTCACTAGGTCAAGTGATCATACTGTCTTCTGCGATCTACAACACGTCGTATGATCGTCCCTATCGATGAGACAAGAGGATATTATTGTTCATACATGTAAGATTGTTAATAGATAGGAGAAATAAACCATTGTATACTCATTATAATAAATGCTTTCAGTATACAAAAACCATCCGATAAAACAAATAAAATGCAGTAAATACAAATACAAGCGTGCAATGTCTCAGAAGACAGGAAATCAACCACATGCAAATACAAGCGTGCAATGCCTCGATCAATTCAAACGTACACTCTCATGTTGTGAACGAACATCTTTATATGCTTGCTTTCATGTTCACCCAACTTTTTATAAGTTAGAGATCTCGAACTTTATTTTTCTTTATTTTCACTCCAATTCCAAAGTACATGTTTTCAATTCATACCCCTTACACTTTTCAACCATTCTAATATCAAAGAAATCATTTAAAGGCTCAAATGAGTTACAAGTGAAAATTTTTAAGGTTAGTGTATGGAAAATGTGCTATGAAAGAACACGTCTATAATCATTTTTCCCTAATGCCACACTATTGCAACCTCGAGAGAGAGACATGTTAAATTCTAGAAGATTATTGCTATAGACCTTGTCACACAACAAATAAACAATTAGGCTCAAAAATCTCAATTGGGTTCATATTATGTTCCTCCTAAACAATCATCAAACTCACGACAGTTTATCATGCATAATCATGCATCAGAGAGCGACTCATCAAGCAAGATACTCCTATTCTCTGCTACTTTATCACATAGATTTTCATTCCACATCCACAATCAAACAATCCTCAATCAACTGCTTTCATTCTCAGGAGGAAAAATTTATATTCTCAAACCAACATAATCAAGAAGTTTTAATTGTCCTATGTTTAAGATAACAAAAACAACAAAAACTAGCGACTAACATGAAGTAATTCAAAAAAAATCAACCTAAAATGCATTATCATAAAGAAAATAATGAATAACGCAAGTAAAAAAGTTTCACTTTTCGCAGTCCTCATCCCCCAAACTTGTTTCACACGTTGGAGTGGAAAAGTTTGAAAGTTAGACAGGAAAAAAGAAACGGTACATCAGTCCTCCTCTGGAGAGTCCTGCATCTGCGTGCACCCCATCTGAAAGTCTGCGATGACGTGCTTGACGTTGTCGGTGGTGTTGGGTATAAAGTGTCTCTGGCTAATTATCCTACATAAGTAGCAGATGCTGCAAGTTGCTATCAATGCGATCAAGCCTCGTGCTCACGTGATAGCGGAACTCAAATTGACTATTTGATTATAAGCTCCAAATTTGTGTTATATGTGCTCGATCAAGTGATAGTTAAGTGTCTAATGAGCTTGTCTATTGCGAAGTTCATCTCTATTAATTTTATAAATAGACAAATGGGAAATGCATTGTGTAGAATTGTTGAGCGATTCAACTTCTTCACCTTGCACTCCTATAGGTATATCCATAAGAAATTATGTTTAGGTCATGATAGTTTTAATATATATTTTGTTAATCTTACTATCAAATTGTGCAAAATGATACATGTCATCATGATTTTTTCCATCACAATCTTTTCTGAAATAAGACATGGACGTCGTAGAAATGCAAAACGAGCTTGCAGAACCCTAAAGGCTCTCTCGACATCTTTTCTGGAAGCTCTTGGTGTTGAGCAAATAACTTGTATGTTCTAGATCTGTGGAGCAACTATTGACTTGACAAATGCAACCCATGAAATGTAAATGTCATCAGTGAGATAATATGCTATATTATTTTGATGATCACACACAACATAATTATTTTTTGGTGATCGACCTTCTAACACATCACTAAAGACAGGAGATTGATGTAGTACATTGATATCATTGCACGAACCCAGTGTTCCGAAGAATGCATGTCATATCCATAAATCATATGATGCAATGCTTCAAAGATTATTGTTGGACTTCCACCTCTCTCTGTATATTGTCTTGCCCACGTAGTGTAAGATTTTTTCATCCCCAATGCAATCAGTCAATACTGCCAATCATGCCCGAAAAACCACATTGTTCTCCAACATAGAGTAGTCCAACAAGATCTTCTCGGTTTGGTCTTCTAAGATACATTTCACCGAAACATGAAATGACACCATCAACAAAATGTGATAGAGCCTCTCTTGTCGTAGCTCGACTCATTCGCAAGTATTCATCAACAATGTTAGAGCCTCTCTTTGTACTGGTGAAAGACCTTGTATGCCGGAGGCATTAGGTCTTTGTTGAAAATATTCACAATTGGCAGTAACAACCTGCATTATACGAAGGAAATAATGATTTTTGCATGCAGAATCTCCGTCGGAACATATGTGGAGTGTATGTGGGCCTCTCCAAAAAATAATTATTTATCAAATGCTCATGACCAATCTCATGTTCTCTATGGTGTACATTTTCCTATTTGTAGGTTGTTGTGTGCTTACAAACAAATTGTGATTGCTTGTGATAAAATTTTGGATGATTCCATCAATTTGACGATTTTTTTTTATGAACTCGTTTTTCCCACTCATCATATCGATGGATTTTGAAAGAATAAGAACTTGAGTCTATTGACGAGTTTTCGTGAAGAGACATCTTATGAAGTGAGAAAGATGAATTATTGTGCAAATACTTTTATAAATGAAAGAAAAATGCAATAAAGAAAGTTTTTTGCATATGATATATATAGACAAATGGTGCTTGCTTTACAAGGCCATGTGACCTTTCATTTATATATAGTCATGTGGTATTTCATGTATTTTAATGATTGGCGATTATGGAAAATAGTTGTTTTTGCAACGGATAGAGATAAAAGAGGACGAAATTGAGTAAGGTCAAATGGGGAGAGAGAAAAGGCTGATGAAAAATGCAAAATGCATGTGAAGTTTGAGATCATTTGAGTATTTTGCTAGAGGATCGTTATATAATTTACGCACACGACCCCATAACGAGGTTCCATTTTGATTATTTCCACGCACTGGCGGAGCCCCCCTAGCCCGATTTTTTTTTCAGTTTTATAGTATCATGATCCGGTTTTTTGTGGTATAGCCAGTGTTGCAAAAAGCGGTTGGGGCGGCCGTCTAATCGCCGGAAAGGCGCTCGGCGGCCCCCGGCCGTCCCGAAAACCCTCTAATCGGCCAATTAATCGGCAGCATTGAGTTTTGGCATTATCGGTGGTCGACCGAGCTAGGCAATAGTTGAATCCTGATCTTTAGCGAGGAGAGGGGGATTGACACTGATGTTTTTGGCAATTTTAACAGTCGGAGAAGATGAATAGGCAGTGCAGAAGTGAGATAAATGTAGAGAGAAAGAGAGAGGCAAGTGAGAGAGATGAAGTGAGTGGAGTAAATAATAGTTAAAAAATTATAAAGTGGCATAGGGAAGGGGGAAGTGTGTATTACAGCTAAGAAAGAGGATGAAAAAGTGTCTATCTCCATAATGAAATTTTGATTTTCGAATGAAATTATTAAAATTAATTAAATTATACATAGAAAAATAAAGTGGGAATACATACAACTAGCCACTTTGAATAAGTGGGTATGTTTTATAGCCACAAGGATAAAAATATAAGTTTTCTAGCCACTTTGTACTTTTGTCTTTTTCTCTCTTCCATTTTCGGCTACAAGACAAAATTAACTTTATAAAAGTTGTTTCCATTTTCGGAAATATTCATTATTTCATTTATTTATTCATTTATTTAATTTTGAGCAATTAATTTGAACTACCAAGGTAGTTGTAAATTTATTACAACCTTTTACAAACAAATATTTTCGGTTGTACGAGGAAGGAAATATTCTAAAAATTATATGAAGATTGTTGAGAGGGTTTAGAGAGAAAAATCGAAGGTATGTTGATTTCAACCATTTTTTCTTATTTTCGATTCGTTTTCTGCGTTATAATGATGTTATGTGTTCAAAATCGACATGCATATCTTAGTATCGACTTGTATATCTTAGTTTTTTAGAAAATATAGCGATTTTAGTACTGTTCTTCGTAAAAAAATACGCAGAGAACTTAGGGAGAAATCCAGGAAAATCGAGATCTCGTGATAAAATCGAGATCTCGACTTCACCATATCGAGATCTCGACATCATCTCGAGATCTCGATTTTATCACGAGATCTCAATTTATTTTAATTTAATTCCGAGATCTCGATATTGATATCGAGATCTCGAATTGTCTGCTGGAATATGCTCCTGATTTTTTTTTAATATTTTCGTTTCATTTATCACAGATGTCGTATCAACGTTTCATCATACGTCATGGTGGGGCTTGGGACAGATCCGAGTATATGGGCGGAGACGAGCAATTGATTTGTTTGAGACGTGAACGGATCTCCTACAATACCATTTTGTCCGAGATTCACGAGATCATGCACTATGATCTCCTCAGTACTAGCTACTGCTTGTTTTACATGAGCAGTATATCTGGGGGCTCGAGGCATGTGAAGGCTGGACTGAAGACCGACGAAGATATTATGCGGATGCTATATGAAAATAGCATTGATCCAATTATATATGTGGTCACCAAATTGAAGCAAAATCAGTCCGGATTTCAGGCACCTCAGTCACAGTCACAGCGATCAACACGAATGGGTGGTCCTAGCATCTCATTAGCTGATGATTTCGTAGATGAGTATGAGGCGGAATCTACAGATGATGATGATGATGATGATTATTGTGATGATGATGATGAGGAGGAGGAGGCAAGCGAGGAGGAGAGGGACGAGGAGGAGGGGCGGAGTCGGTTGTTTGAGTCCTTGGTCAGTGATTTTTCTAGATGGATTCTAGCTCCTGGGTGAATGGATCAGTACGGACTATCTAACAATAACTTGAGTCTGTCCGTGGCTGCAGCTCGACATGATCAGGAAGTAAGGAGTTGGGTGCTTCCTTTAATAGAGGTTGATGCTCCTGAGCGTTTGGAGTGGATTATTCCCGCAGATTGGGCCCCGACTCAGCTGTGCATTGGAGCGACATTTAGCAGCAAGGATGAACATGACCTTGCTGTAGGACTGCATCACTGGCATCACCGATTGGAGTACTCCACAGAGAGGTCCAGCACTACTCAGCTCAACTACAGATGCAAGCATGGGAATGGTTGTCCTTTTATGCTGCGTGCAAGACAATCTGGAACTGTTTGGAGAGTATTCAAGTGTGATCTGATGCACAGCTGCCAGACGGATATTGATCGTGTTGCTCCCCGCAGAGTGCCCGCAAGAGTGTTGGGTAAGTATTTCTCCAGTAAGTTGGCGGCGGAGGGCGCTATTCTAAAGCCGAAGGAGATGATGTCTGAATTGTTGATTCAATTAGGCATCAAGATTGATTACAGTTTTGCCCTGCGGGCAAGAAACATAGCCATTGCAATGGTATTCGGCGAGTGGGAGAAGTCTTATGCGATGCTGCCGGGCTACTTACACATGCTACAATCTCGTAACCCAGGCACGATGTATGATATATCCACTTCTTCGGAGAGTTTGTTCAAGCACATGTTTCTGGCGCTAGCTCCTTGCATCGATGCATTTCACAGCTTCATGCGCCCAGTGATTGTTGTAGATGGCACGCATCTGAAGGGCAAGAATAAGGGAATGTTGTTTGTTGCGGTGACGAAAGACGGCAATGAACAATTATTTCCCCTTGCTATCGGGATTGGACCCATAGAGGATGATGAGTCGTGGATGTGGTTCATGCATCGCTTGCATGTGTGCTTCGGGGATCGCGAAGGACTGATCATTGTCAGTGATCAGCACAAGAGCATAAAAAATGCAGTTGAGTTAGCATTTCCGAATGCTACGCATGCTATTTGCTACTACCACTTGGCGAATAACATGTCAAGGTACGGTCCGCAAGTTGGTGCTGTTTTACGAGATGCAGCCTACTGTTATAGGCACGATGCATTTCAAAAGCACATGTCTACTTTGGAGATTCTGAGCAAAGAAGGAGCTTACAAGAGGCTTCTGGATATAGGAGTCCACCGTTGGTCGAGATCTCAGTGCCCTGGTACCCGATTCAGCTTCATGACGTCCAATGCAGCCGAATCCCTCAACTCTCGTTTGTTATGGGCAAGGCGATTGCCTATATGTGCCCTTCTTGAGACTTACAGAGCTATGGTTGAGCGATGGTTTGACGAGCGACGGGCGGCTGCACGGTCTAGAGATCATGCTCTGACACACGTAGCTATGACGAAATTAACAGAGTCGTCCGAATATGGGCGACATCTTGTAGTCAGAGGCACCACCATGCCACACATATACAAGGTGGAAGGGCAACAGAGAAGCTACAATGTCGACTTAGAGAACAGAACGTGTGAGTGTCGTCAGTTCGATCTCGATCTGATTCCATGTTGTCATGCGGCTGCCGCCCTCAGGTAATATGTTAATTTGAACTTTCATTATTGCAAATATCTTGTAGTTAATAGCTTAAAGATTATTATAACATGTGTGTCTTATTTTTCGATTGTCAGATATATTTCGCAGCCGATATCAGAGTACGTGTCACACTACTACAAGCAATTCACTCTGCTACAGACATATCATCACACCATTATGACTGTGCCGCATCCATCGGATTGGGTACTCCCATCGGAGGTAACATCTTATGTTGTGAGACCACCGATAGTAGTTCGACAGGCTGGCCGTCCGAGGATGAGTAGAGCACGTTCTGGTGCTGAGAGTTCGACCACGCGCAGATCTCAAGTATGTAGGAGGTGTCGACAATCCGGTCACAACTCACGTGCCTGCACTGCTTATATCGCCATTGGTGAGGTGGATTTGAACAGTCCTCCACCCCAAGACGGGCCACGAAAAGAAAATGTCCGGAGAGAGTTGACCATATGAGTGAGTAGTGGCACTTGATTTATTTCTCTTTGCATGCTTATGACGAATTGATCATATGTTATTTTTGGTGATATTGTTGCATGATATTTGGACGAATTTTTGAGTTCCTATTTGATCTGTTTAGGTGTTTTGGTTTGTATACGTATTCAGGTGGATTTTACAAAATTGAAATTGGATATCGTGATTTGGAATCCACGATGTCGAGATCTCGACATCATGATTTCGAGATATCGACATGATGTCGAGATCTCGAAATAATGATGTCGAGATCTCGACATCGTGGATTCCAATAATTGAATCTAGACAATAA
>JAPKLW010000763.1:0-59645 GCA_026898455.1 Plectranthus barbatus
GCCTGTCTCACAACTATTCAGGACTTAGCACTCAGCTATTTAGCCTGATCTTTCAAACCATTCAGGACTTAGCACTCAGCTGTTTAGCCTGTCTCATAAATCATTTGAGGTTGTTAACCTTCTTCACATAATTAATAGGACTAGCTCAGGTACTTATAGTATCTGGTTCACATCTCACCAATCAGCTTTCTTTTTGTTAGCAATCAACGAAGGATAATTATGAGAGTAAAAGCCATTTTATGCATAGCAATCAGTTTAAGTAAAACAATTTCACACATGTTTAAAAACTGAGCATGATGCTCGAAAAGGCATTTTATTTTTATACTGAAATAACTCCCACCTGATGTTTGGCTTTAGTTATAGATGTTTCCGCTAACTTGAGCTCACTCCTCCGACTTTCAACCTCCTACAACAATCAAGGTTCACCAAATTAGGACGGACGACCTAGGACAACGACAAGCTTAATTGAATTTCAAACCAACTCATAACCAAGATTTCTCAACATAATTCCCTAGTCTTTATCATCAAATTCCAATTCAACATCTTATATAACTCAACATCCACATTCAACCCTTATCGATCCGTATTTCTTAACCATCATGCCTTAAATCATATTTTCATGCTTAACATGCTTCTCAATCCATATGTCAAACTTAGGGATCAATTTAACTCGAAATGGCATGAAAAATAGGCTTAAAATCGTGTTTTATACTTCAAGGTCGAAGTCTATCCCGAACGGAATGAGTCCATCCCGATCGGAATGGACAACGGGCAAAAATTGGGGTTGCCGTACCTGGTCCCGAGCGGGACCATCCCATCCCGAACGGGATAGGGTCTTGGCTCGTGCCCGTTGCCTGATCGAAGCTCGTCCCGAGTGGGATGCTTCCGTCCTGTTTGGGACGAGTCGTCTTCTCCGACGAACACGCCGGTTTCTACCCTGAAACTCGCATTTTCTCGCAATTTCTCCAACCGATCTTACATGCAATTACATATAATTGATCCCTAGACATCCTAGAATACGATTCAAGCCTTTAAACACGAATTAACCACAAGAAACGAAGGGTGGAAGAAGCTCACCGGAAAATCCTTCTTCGCGGCGGCGAACGCGATTCCGGCGATCAAATTCGCAATTCTTGATGTCAAAGTGATCCCTACATGATAAGTAACACGAATCTAACATCAAAACATCGATTAATGGCCGGAAAATCGAGATTTAAATCAAGAACACTCAAATTCGCACCACACACCCACTCAACTTCTCTCTTCGATAACTTTCTCGTTCCTCGTCCTCTTGGAGCCCACGAGTACTCAAATCGAAGCTTGGAGAACGAGCTTTCAGATCGAGGTGGTGGTTTGCCAGGTGGTTGCTGGTGGCGGCCGGAATTTGGCCGGGAATGAGCTCTGACGGGTTTGGGTTTTGAGGGGAGGTGGTTTGCTATTCTCTCTCTCTATACCTTATATTATAAGGTAAATAATGACAAAATTTCCACTTTATAGTCTTATAATTCCCCTCCCTATACTATATGTATAATTACATATGTATTTATTTAGATATACACCATCAATTAAACCATTTTTCCAAACATAATACTTCCAAAATTCATAATAATTCACCTCAATTGTATTTCTTCACAATATCCATATCATTAACTCATGGTAATTCATATCCCACCTTATTACATTTCAAGATTCTTGATAATTCCTCAATAATACTAATATTTCTCAATTCCATCATTTCATCAATTTCTCTAAACGATTGAATATAAATGCTTTCAAATTCCCGGAAATTCACAAGAATAACTCGATTAAATATTCCAATGGCTTAATTACATACGGGGTATTACATACTCCCTCCGTCCCAAGTAAATTGTCCACATTTCCTTTTTCGTCTGTCCCCAATATTAGTTCACTTTCCTAAAATAGCAAATTTCTCACACTCATCAATAAAATATTCATCCCACTATCACCCACTACTACTCACATGCATTGGTTATTGTGCCCGATCAAATGTGGACAATTTGACCGGGACGGAGGTAGTAATATTTTAAAATGCCTGGGCGGCCGATCTCGTGAGCCTCCACATAGTGTTGCCCTTGATTATTGTGTCCACACGGACACGATATTGACCCGTTAAGTTAAGTGCTCGATCTGTTAAGGATATGTTCGACACGACTCATTAAGCTTCAAATACAAACACAATATTGATCTGTTAAGTGTCCGATCTGATAACACGATATTAACACGAACACGACATTGACCGGTTAAGTGTCCGATCTGATAACACGATATTGACCTGTGAAAAATATTAGATTAAGTCAATAAATGATAAGATAATAGTAATAATAATAATAATAAAATAAAATTATATTTATTAATTTCTTAATGAATAACACAAACACGACACGAAATACGATATGTTATCGGATAACACGAGCACAACATGAAATACGATACATTATCGAATAACACAAATACGACACGAACACAACACGAAAATTTTGTGTCCTTATTGGGTCGACACGATAATGACACGAAATCATTAAAGCTCAAACACTAACCCATTATTATCGTACGGGTTTATGCCAGGTTATTATATTTTCTTGAAAAAGAATTATGCTCTACTAATGATATCATTCAATTTAATTAAAACAATAAGCAATTTTGCAGGAATTATAGCAGAATCGAATAATTTTCATTTCATTTCATTCCTTGCCCAGCTACATTCATTTGATCGATATATAGATTTGATCAATATTTGAAAAGGATTTAATTTCCAAACCTCATTCTTCCAAACCACTTAGCCAGCTATTCTACTATCTAACAAGATCTGATGAAAAACAAGACAACAACATAACACATAATCTGCATAGCTCTGATTCAACCTTCTTGTGAAATAGGCTTGTTTCAATTCAAAGACGCGCCGGCACCGGCGACAGCGACAGCGACGACGACAAGGGAGCCTGAGCTGGGAGGAAAGGGTAGTCAGTGTATCCGAGGGATGGATGATGGGTGTAGAAAGTAGCCCTCACATACTTATTCAGCGGCGCATTCAGCTTAAGCCTCTCAACTAAATCCGGGTTCGAGATGAAGTGCCTCCCATACCCCACCAAATCAACCTCGCCCTTCGCCACACCCGCCATTCCCGACTCCCGGTTGTACCCACAGCTCGACAGCAACGTCCCTTCATAGGCCCTGCGCCACGCCCTCATCAGCCCCGCCATCTCATCTGCACTCCACTTCTCGCTTTTGCTCCACTCCCACTGCCCTGACTCCTTCATCACGTAGGCTGTGAGACGCGGCTGAGTCAGGTGCAGGTACGCCAGTTTGGAGGCGCATTGTGATTGGAGTTGGTTGATTCTGTGGATCAGAGCTAGCCCTAGGCCCAGCGGATCGGAGTCCATTGCATCGAGATGATCGAATAGAGGCGACAGCCTGAGCCCTACTCGGTCTGCACCGATAGCAGAGACAACTGCTTCCACCACCTGCATTGTGAGTTTGATGCGGTTGTGGAGAGATCCGCCGTACTCATCTCCCCGATCGTTCACCCCGTCCTTCATGAACTGATCCAGGAGGTAACCATGAGCTCCGTGGATCTCGACGCCATCGAATCCTGTTATAATCGCGAATTAAGCAGAGATGATACACAAATTCTTGCTATAAATTGGGGAAATTAACCTGCTCGAATAGCATTTACAGCTGCGTGGCGAAACTGGTGAACCAGCTGAGGAATTTCGTAGGTCTCCAACCTCCGGGGCTGGGGGTAAAGCTCATGACTCCCATCAGGAAGTTGCACTCTCCACTTCTCCGATATCTTCTTGTCGGTGGAGGAAATGGGGGCGATTCCACCCGGCTGAAGGGCTGCCATTTCAATCTCAAATCTCAACTCATCTTACATTTGTTGGGAATTATATTTCTAAGATGAAGAATGTGACCTGGATGAGAAGCCCGGCCCACATGCCAGAGCTGACAGAAGATGATACCGCCCTTAGCATGAACGGCGTCCACCACCTTCTTCCACGCCTCCACTTGCTCCTCCTTGAAAATGCCCGGCACGTGCGGAAGCCTGACGCAAAGCCAATTTTAATCAGCATCTTAACAACCTACTGCATTCGAGGTTGGCGAAAGCAGAGCAGTGCAGATTATGCATGCCTTATTTTCATTAGATCTGCACAAGTTTGTTAGGTAACCATCTGATACAGAAAACGACATGGTTTTATACATGCTTATTACGCACACAGCAAGGATTTGCGCCATGAATTACTACTTTTTCTTCTTTCCTGAAACGGCATCGCTCTATTTGGTACATTCCCTACACAGAGGTTCCAGATCCTTCTTCATTTTCAACATTTCTAATTTTCCATGGCTATTCAACTCAAACATTGAGAAAAATGCTCAACATTCATTCATATGAACTTGTAATTAAGGAGTTTGTGTTCGTTTATGAAAAAGCAAAAAAAAAAAAAAAAAAGTGAAGGAGCGATAAAATTAGTTACCCTGCAGCAGCCGTGGAGATAATGGTGGCCTCAGAGATGATCAATCCGCCATTAGTAGCTCTTTGTGCGTAGTAGCGAGCCATGGCGGAGTTAGGCATGCCGTTCCATGCTCTGCATCTGGTCATGGGAGCCATAACCACCCTGCGCATTCCACCTCGAGTTAAAACTTAAAAGAGATCACCAACAAAAAACTCTATAAACCATAAGTTTACCTGTGGGAAAGATGAAGATTCCCCATCTTGTAAGGAGAGAAGAGAGATGCCATTTCTCTCTCTACTTCAGTGCAGCTCCAGCTTGAATCGACAACCTCACTACCCTTGCGACGTATAAAGATTAATGAGACTGCTCACAGTGACTGCCAACTCGCTTCTGTACATTTCTCTTTCTACTATTCTCAGCTTCAACTTTAATTACAATTTCACCCACCAAAATTCCGAATCTTTTTCCTTTTTTTATGAAATTAGTCTGTCTTAACATATTAGTCTACTCTCATTGAGTTGTATTCTCGTCGATTTATGCTAAAAAAAAATTTGGTAGATAGAAAAAAATACCTTTTAAATTTAATGTACTAAACAATCAATATTTACAACATATTCAAATGCATTTATCTTGTGAAAAATATTTAAAACTTCATGTTCAACTCTTTTTTGTTCCCTCAGGTTGGTGTAATTTCTAACTTTTATGCATATTACTTGAATTCCTTTTTTTTTTTCCCTCTTTCAATGTGTGTTTTGACGTGTGATCTCGTATCGAAATGCATGCGCCTCCGTTTGGATTTGAGGTTTATAAATAAACAAGACAATGATGTTTTAAATACTTTTAAGAAGATAAATGTATTTGAAAATATAATAAATATTGATTATTTAGTACATTAAATTTAATTCATAAACGGAACTAAAGATCAAGGTATTTTTAACTAATAATATACATTGAAATATTTTCCCAAAAATATCAATAAATCAAAGTATGATTCATAAACTGAAGTAAAGATTGGAGTATTTTTAATTAATATAAATAAATTGGGTTTTTTTTTTGAAAACGTCTACAATTTAGGGTATTTCCCCAAAAAATTTGACCCCAAACTTAGTAGTTTTTTTTAAATAAAATTTACATTAATTTAAACACGCCCTACATGATTCCATGGTAGATCGAATTCATAATCTCTTAATTGTAGTTAGAGTGCTTTCATCATTGCACCCCGAACAAGGGAAACCCCAAGCTTAACATTGGGTTTTGGGTTAGTCTGTCAGATCACAAATCTAAAGATTTTATCTTGTTTTTTATTTTATTAATATTTAAACATGTTTTAATTCATGATTAATAGATTGTATAACTTTTAAAGGACATAATAATTCATTAAAATCTAGATGACAGTAAATACAAATGTATAATTTAAAACCATAATTAAGAAATAAAATATTAAATATTATAAGTAAATTTCGGAAATATAGTTATAAACTAAAATTAATTGTGGATACCGACCCAACTTACCGAGTTCTAATTAATTTTTTTTGAACCTATATAATTTAAATGCAACCAACTTTTTAAATTGATTTAATTGGGCCAACCTCTCAATATCTGGCTAAATTAATGTTTCTATCCACAGCTAGTTGTTTGCACATTTCATAGTGAACTTATCACAAGAAAAATATCGATTTTAAATATGGCATGGGATTAATTTTACTGTCATTTAACTCCAGAGCTCTTTATCTAAAAGAAAGGGGAAAAAAAAGAGAGAATTAATAATTTTATCTCAAAAGTTTTCATTTTAGGGATTTTATTCTAAATATTTCCTGTTAGGTTTTTTTTATTCCAGATTTATATTTAATTAAAGAATTGATCCCGATTATTTTCTTCTACTGAATTTTATCCCTAATGTAAGGACTAAGGATAAAAAACCATAATAAAAAAAACACTTACGATGAAAAACTTCATGAAATAATTTATTTATTAAAAAAATTGCAAATAGGAAGATATTAAGTGAAGCACATGGGACTTTGACCAAAGACTTTCGAGTGAAAATGGAGTCGAGCTATTTTACGATAATTAAAAACTGGGACCGTAATGTCTGCAATAAATTTATATTTTTGAATTGTGTTTGAGATGAATTTATAGTTAGTACGAGAAATATTTTTTTTTCTTTTTGTCTAATTGTTTATGGAGTACTAGAATATGTTCATTTTATTATATTTTAAAATTATTTCACTGAATTAAATTAACACACTTAAATATTTTCGAGAAACTCGAATTTATGACTTTACTTTTTGTCACATATCATGAAAACGCGACTCATAATAAATAATTAAAGAAAAATAACAACGAATTGGAAACTGAATTAAGATCATCAATTATTAACACTGAAAGATTAAACCATTAATCTAACCCTCCGAAAATCACCATGTATTTTGGTTTGACTTTCGTTTAATTATCAAGAACCGAAAAGATTCTTAAAATTTTTTAGGATATGGTATTGACATCTTAGATTGAGAATTTTATAATTTTTCGAATCCTAAATTCAGAACTTTTGAATCTTTCATGTCTTGAATTGAAAATTTATATTTGATAATTAAATTATATTTTTTGAGTTTAGAATTGAGAATAATCGAAAATAATAACATTATTATAAATTTGTAATTGAATAAATTTTGCAGATAGGGGAGCAATAAGCTCCACACAACCTCACCAACTCACTTTTTCATGTTCTTGTCTCATATTCATATCGTGGACCACACTCACGTGACAAAATATTTATATATATATTTTTATATTATGTGATGTCCTAAAAAAATAGATTTACAGTTACAACCCAAACAATATACGCAAATGATAAATTTAATCGATAAAACCTATTATATGTTCAAGTCGAGAAGTCATCAATCGGGAAGATAAATCATGATATTATCAGCCACATTGCATCATCATGCATAAAGTTTGTTTAAGAAAAAATGTTTATTCGAAGAGTGCAATAAATTTACACAAAATATGTAGGTATTTAAATAAGAACTCATATATATATATATATATATATATATATATATATATAGGGGTGCATTCTAGGCTGAACTCATCTTCCTGAATGAACTATGAACTTTTATTGTTGTGTGTCTAATTGATCATTATTGCATGTATAATATCTCATTACAGTATCATATACACTACAATGATCAATAAACACACAACAATGAAAAGTTCATAGTTCATTCACAGCATTTAGTTCGAATTTGAACACAACTCTATATATATATATATATATATATACCATTTTCCAGATGTTGTATGTTACCTTAAATTTTGGTGCATTAACTAGACAAATTAATTACGTCATTTAGGGAAATTAGTTACATTACTAGATAATGCACAAAACTGTTATAGATAATGTAATGCAATAATTCTATTACATTAATGTAATATTGCACGCGATAGTGTACTATTGCATGCGATATAATGTACTATATTACATAAAGATAATGTAGAGGTAACATGGTAACATAGGAGAAGTGGGTAACATATGATCACAACTCTCTCTATATATATATATTGAGAGAGAGAGAGAGTTTTGATCAAGTGCAAAAAAAAAAGTTTGAGTTAAGTAGGAATGAATCTCAGCTATTGAATTGATAGCATCAACGGTTAAGATTAAAACGTCAAAGAAGCATAATTTCCATTCGTGCTTAATTACTTTATAAATCATGCTTGATTCGATTAAGGATGATTTATAAAGCAACTAAGCATAAAATTTGAAAAAAAAAATTAATCTCAACTATTAATTTTTTTTAGATGAATGGTATAAATTCATCCCTATTTAACACAAATTAACTTTTAGTATCAAATCCACCCCATATATAGTGCAGCATTATATTTTGATGGAGTGCAGCTAATTAAATGGAAATAATTAAGTATATCAACTAGTTGGAACGATCTTACATTATTTAATAAAATTTCTATACATAATTCACCAAGAAATATTCACCAAGAAATTCACGACCAACTAATTATCTGAAGGGAAAACTATGGTAGCTAGCATGTCAACAGGTCTTGATTCATTAACATGTCTAAGATGGAATATACTCCAAATATTATCCCTTTCAAACACTGATAAAAATAGTATTCCATCTGTCCTATGAAATTAGTGTAGGAAATTACTCCTTTAATTGTGTGAACAAAATAAAGTTGTTCAAAGTTTGGTGGTAGTTTGGTGAAAGGAGTTTGAAAAATGTGGAAGTTTGGTGGTAGTTTGGTGAAAGGAGTTTGAAAAATGTGGTAGAGAGTTTGAAAAATGTGGGTGAAATTTGCCTATAAAAGGCATGAGGTTATGTAAGTTTTAGAGCATCACAACAAAAATAAATTGAGAGAGTTTAGTGAGAGTTTAGTTTCCTCTCAAATAAAACTTAGATTTCGTCTCTCTTTTCTTGTCCTCCATTTTGTTTATTTCTCCTGCTAGTTGTATTTATCCCATTGAGTGTGAAAATTATTCCTGGGGCCAACAATTAGTCTCATTTAATTTGAGCATAATAGCTAACGAGATTGAGAAAAAAGAAGTTAATAATTTATTAGTGAGTTGTCAATTATTTTTCATTTTAGGTAATGAAATTAATAAATGAGATATATAAAAAAAGAAAATGATACTTATTTCGTGGGATAAAGGGAGTAGAAATTACATAGGACATAAAGATGTATAGTAGTTCAAATTTGTACTTTACATATTCATTCTCTAAATACAAAAATCTATATATATATTAAAGTAAGGCCGGATACAAATATATAGAAATATTTAGTTGTATTAATTATTTATTAATTGAACTCTTACTTCATTAATTAGGTTTGGAAACATTCTATAATTATATATGGGAAATCATTTTTTTTATTTAATAATATCCAATTAAATGTATCAAATAGAAGTAAAAATTAATTAGAAGGTTATTTATTATTTAAGGAAATGATATTTCTGTACAAATAATTTCTTGCATAAATCTTTACATTTTTTAATTAAATAATTCCTTTTATTATTTTAAAGTAAACTATATTATAATACACCTTTATAATTATATTTGCCAATAATTTTTAATTTTTTCTTATTATAAGTGTGTGATTTATACTATTCCTAAAACTAAGAGCATTTTTTCGCCTAAAAAGATCTAAAACTAAAATCAAAGAAATATAAAAAGTATATTATGGTAACAAATGATATAATGGAAATAAACTAATAAACTGACAAGAAATCCATAAGAATTAATCATGATAATTTTAAACATATTAAAAATCATGTATAATAAATGGTATTATGGAAGTTACCTAATGAATATGGCAAACAATCGGAACAAATTTAATTATGAGATATACTTTCTTTTGAATTACAATAAAATCAAAATTGATTTGCTAATATTCAATAACAATTGGTATCTAAATCAAACACAATCCTTAAATTATGACATAATATAATCAAATTTTGGACCTTCTATTATTATATTTACCTATAAATATGAGTCTTTTTATTAACAATTTCATTAGTTCTCTATTTCATATCAAATTATTTTCTTTGCTTTGTTTTGTTTAGTCATCTTTTCTTTTGTAATTATTGTAGCTCATATTATTTAGCTTCAAAGTGAGATTCAAGTTAAGAATCAAGTACTATGTATGGAGGAAGACAGAAACAAAGGAGTGCATATTTTCATCTTATTGTAGATCAACACACCAGTTATAAATTGTATAGCATGTTTCATCTTATTTCATTTCCCTTTTATTATGATGCATAACTTTTGTTATGTATAATATAAGTTTTCTTTTGTTTTTTAAGTTTTTATGTAACTTTTTTTTATCCATACGACATAATTAAACAAATTGAATGAGTCTCCTAAAGAAAATAAAAAAAAATATCAGATGTCATTAAAATATTAACCCGCAAAAGAATTTATTTATTAAATTAAAATGCAGTTCATCGAGTTTGAACATATTAGTGCGTTGGAAATATTAGAAATGAATAAAAATCATAAATTTCTAATCACATCATTTGAATTGCTACATAGTAATAATGTATATATACTTTGATTAATGAAATAAAATAAGTAATTTATTAAAATGTATTAAATTAAAATGCATTGTGGCAGCTTATGAATTGAAGTGAAATAACAATCTTATTTTGTGATTTTATTATTTTAAATGTTGATTTTATTAAAAATTCAAAATAATAAGAAACTACATTATAAATATTATCAAATGATGTAATTAATAAAATAGATTAAATGAAAATGCAAAAACGTTGCTAACATATTAGTAACAACCAATATAATTTATAATTTTTTATTTAAATATTAAATTTGATTAATTATTTGAAATGCAATAAATATGAAAATTACTCTCTAAACTTGATTGATATTTTTTGAGTTGATTATTAAATATTATTTATAATTTATAAAATTATTTATTCCACTAATTGATATCTTGAAATTGTTTATTTATAATTTCAATACATCAATTGCTATTATGTTATGAATATTAATTTAAGGAATCAATAATATAATTTATAAATTAAAGAAAAAATATTCATGAAATTATCAATTCAATAAAACATCAATGAGGCAAGATCATGATTTTCATTAATTTAGGAAATAATAATTATATAATTAGTAACTTATAAATATTAATTATATAATTGAGGAAACAAATCGTTTCAAAGATAAAGGAAACAAATAAAAAATATTAGAGTTGGTCTCCTAAGAGACGGTCTTATCATTATTTATTGTGAGATGGGTCATAATAGATAATTTTATTTTTAAATATATTATTTTTCTGTATAGAATTACATTATTTGCAACAAAGAAATACATCATTTCAATAAATTAAATATATCATTAAATTCGTCTCACAATAAAAAGAATGAGACCGTCCCATCTGAGAGTTTGCCTAAATCTATATATATATCAAAACAATACCGGATGTAATATATGGTAATATTAAGTTGCATAATTAATTTTCCATTAATTTAACTCTTTAGTTCATTAATTATTATGTAAAACATTCTTTAATTGTTACACTATAATTTGAATTTTTATCAATTTTTCATAAAAGGAAAGATATAAGATTTTAATTTATATTTTTTTGAGAATATGTATAAATCAATTAGATTGATTTTTCCTTAATTATTAATTCTACATAATTATCGATATATTTTAGTAAAATATTATACAAAACATTATATAATTAATTTTACATGAATGAATTTATTATTTGTCGTATGTTCATGATTTCTGCAGTAATTGAAAAATATATTAATATATTTGCTCAAGAGAAATAACAAATAATATATAAATATATTTAAAAAAAACTCTAATATATTTTCTGATTAGTATCAATTTTAAAATTTGTTAAGATTTTATTAAATTATCGTATAAAAATGGGTCGGTATCAGTAAACAATAGCACAAAAATTTGTTTAGATCTATCTTGATTTATTAGTCATTATTATTGGCGGAATTTAATTAGAATTATTTCAATTTCAGATTTTCAATTTGTGTCGAAAATCATGTTAAAGTGTTTTAATTGTATAATTTGATTTAATTTAATATAATTATAAGGAAATTAGGGGTACACAAATTATGTCTAAAAATAATTTATATATTTTAGGAAAATATGTATAAATCAATTAGATTGATTTTTCCTTATTTATCATTTCATTAAAATTAATCTATATATTTTAGGGAAATATATATAAATCAATTAGTTTGAGTTTAATTTAATTATTATTTCCCTTTCATACAAATTTATATCTTTATTAGACATGGAAAAATAATCACAAGAAAAAAATAGAAAATAATTATGGAAACAAATGGGTATATTGAAAAAAAAAATTGAAAATGACAAGAAACGTGAATTGGCATAATTTTAAATTGATTAGCATTTAATTAATTCCTATAATTATGTTAATTAATGACTAATTTTATGTAAGTTTTCAATATTAAAACTCTAAATAGTTGTATAAATAGATGAGTTAAATTGATATTTTTCAATAGTTTATGTTTGGGGATAAAGAAACAAGTCCAAAAATTAAAGTTTTATGAGGTGAATATAATAACTAATACAATATAACTTTCATGTGTGTTTTATGTGTGTGACGTGTGTCATTTAACATATTAATCATCACTAAATTAACACAGTTAATTTCCTAAAAAAAACACCGTAAGCAACAATAGAGGACAAATTTTCATAACATAATTAAATTAGTGGATATAATTTTATGACAGAAAAATTTGGGATATAGTTCTCTAATTTGTTAAAGATTTGAATATATTTCCTATTTTCCTCTTATTAAATATTACATATTTTATTTTATTTTTCTGGCTTCACAAATATGATGATTTTGGAAAGCACAAATAAATATCATAATTTAATATTATTTTAATATTAATTTGTAACCAAACAATAGTATATCATTCGTATACATATATACAAGATAACCAAATGGGCTAATAGATATGTAGTTTGAGTATTGATAATCAAATAATATCGTATCATTCGCATACCTATCAATATAGTTGAGAGAATTATTTGTGCTATAAATGTTTCATACAATTTTGCATTTACATATTTTAAAAATTCATATTATTTACTTACAAATAAAATATCAAATTTAATATTATTTTAATAGATATAATTGAAATTCCCACGCATCGCGTGGGGTGCAATACTAGTAATTTTCAAAGACAAACACTCGAAGCCAACTTTCTTCGAGTACACGGTGTTCAAACATACTCTTCTCGAACAAGTTATTGAGACTATACTAAAACAATTACTATGTTGTTTTGGAGAATGCATACAAATTAATATTTAGAGATATAAAAGTGGAAAGGATTATAGAATTATTTAGGAGCAAAAGAGGGTTTTTGTTTTTTTGTTGTGTATAGAAAAAGTATCATCACATGCATCACTTCTGTCTTCTGTCTTCTTCTTCTCCTTCGACCTTTCAACATCCAACATGCCGCTGCATCGCAAAATCTCTCTCTCTCTCTCTCTGCCAATGGATTATAGATAGTTATAGAATTATTATACATGCAACACGCTCTATCTAGATCTATAAAACAGTACCCCTCAACTCAACCCTATCATCATATATTCCCATTCAAATTCCATCCAAATCTATCTTCTCCTCCACTAAAAATAATGCACCTTCAATACTTCATCCTCTTCTCCCTTCTCCTCGCCGCCGCCTCCGACGCCCTGGTCCAGGACTTCTGCGTGGCGGATCTCTCCCTTCCCCCAGGCCCCGCCGGCTACCCATGCAAGAAATCCGTCACCGAGAAGGACTTCGCCTCCAGCGGGCTGGCAACCCCGGGGAACACCTCCAACATCATCGGCGCCGCCGTGACGCCTGCCTTCGACGGGCAGTTCCCGGGCGTGAACGGGCTGGGAATATCCATCGCTAGGCTGGACCTGGCTCCGGGAGGCGTCATACCCATCCACACCCACCCCGCGGCGTCGGAGATCATCGTGGTGATCGAAGGGACCATCTGCGCGGGATTCGTGTCGTCGTTCGCCAACACGGTGTACCTGAAGACGCTGAACAAGGGCGACATCATGGTCTTCCCGCAGGGGCTCCTCCATTTCCAGTTCAACTCCGGCGGCGGCCCGGCTCTGGCGTTCGTGAGCTTCAGCAACCAGAATCCGGGGCTGCAGATCTTGGACTTCGCTCTGTTCAAGAACGATTTCCCGACGGAGCTGGTGGCGAAGACCACGTTCCTGGACGTGGCGCAGATTAAGAAGCTCAAGGGCGTGCTTGGGGGCACCAATTAGTTTAATTTCAGTCTGTCTCCATATATATATATATATATATATATATTCCATTGTTGATGATGCATGTCGTGTACCATCCATTTGTTTCCTCACCAGCAACCTACTGCTGCTGCTGCTTTATGTTGATTAATTCGTTTTTCTGTGGTCTGCTTTTCGTCTTAATTTATCGCCTACTTCAATACATCTGGGTTGACTTTGACATATACATTCGCAAGGACAGACCTTTTTTGAGGTTGATTGGGGACATCATAATTTGATTAGAATGTGTTGGATATGACCAATCCACATAATAATATTACATGCAACTATTAGTACGAGTTCTTTTTTAGAAGATAATAAAAAATAAAACCAATAATATTATATTAATATTGAAATTTCGACTCCGATAAGTTGTACCGTCTGCTGAGGATACAAATTAGGGCCGCCCACATTTGAACAGTAGTGGACTCAGTACTTAGAAATTTGAGCTATAGTGACGTCCTTTTGCTAACACATTCATAAAAATGTCATAATATTATACTCCCTCCGTCCCATAACATTAGTCCTGTTTTCCTTTTTCGCCTGTCCCAAACATTAGTTCACTTTCCTAAAATAGAAAATTAATACACACTCACTAATAAAATATTAATTTCCTCTATCTCTACTCGCATTGGTATTTGTGCCGGAATGAAACAAGACTAATGTTATGGAATGAAGGGAATATATATTATCACAAGTATTAGGAAAAGTTTACATTAAGAATTTAACTTATATATATTTTGAACTGAAAAATAACAATAATTTTTATAAGTAATTTAACCCAAAAAGAAGTAGATGGTGTGAGGAAAGATATTATTTTCCTAATATAACTTACTGTCAGGAAATGAAAGATATTTAATCAATTTTAAAAATAAATGAAAAACAAACTAATAAAACATTAAATTAATGGGCAGGAATATTTTTTTACTTTCCCCAAAAATTTTGCCCAACAATAAACATGACTTATTTAAAATATAATTAAATTATTATTTTAATTTTTGCTCTCACTCATCTCCATTTGAGTTAGTTCCGCCCTCAACTCTCTTTTGGTTCTGTAAACCATGGCTATGGCAATCGATTTCTCCCGCTCTTGCTCAATTTTCGATCTTCTTCCAATTGTGTAATGGTGAGACGCAATCGGATGTGAGAATTTTTTGTGTAGTTAGGATTGATATTTTTGCTCCTATTTACCATTGTGCCTTCACCGATCGACCACCGTCACGAGCGCCGTATTATCGCGTAGCCATTGTGCTCTCGCCGCCCTCACCACCTTGCACTACCACTGCCACAACCGTCGTCTTCTGATGGGGAAGGAGGATTCGGCTGCTTCTGAGTCAAGCTCACCTTCTTTTAGTCGGTCATCGAAATCTTCTAGCTTTTTCAGACGGGAGGTAATTTTGATTGAGGTTAATAATCCTTTTAATTAGCTATGTATATTATACACATATTGAAATTGGAATGGCGTTGAGTAAAGATTGGAATCCCTTGGTGAAAACCTAATGCCCAACTCCATTTGTGATGTTAGAATTCTGAATAAATAATTTTACTTTTCTTTATTAGTTTCAGTTAAATTCCAGATTGAGGCAGCATCGCTCTCAATATGTCTTTCGGTCCATATTCAATCAGTTTTGCAATTACAGTATACTATTGTCCTGCAATATTATTGGCTTGATTTTTGATGCTTTCCACTGATTTCTTTTGCATGAATGTAGATGTATCCCAGTTTAGTAGATCATTTGCATTCTCAAAACTGAAATCTGAATATTTTCTCTTCTTTTTTTCTTGTTAATTGAACAGGTACTTGTCATTTTGAGTTGAAATCTTCTTGCAGACTTCTCCCCATACTCTGACCAAGACTTCCATGAGTCCATGCTTACTGATCTCTGATACCTAAACTCATATTTCAAGGGATACAGAGTATAGGAAACAAAAATTTACCATATCACACATATAAATCAATAACTTTAATTCTACTCCATTATGTTCAGATGAAAGCACATCTGGAAAAGGTGCCTTGGACTTGTGCATGAATCATATGAAAGTTGTTTTGAGCTCCCGTCAACTACCTGAAAGCGCATTTCTGGAAGCAATCGGTCGAGCATATCATGCAATGGAAATATTTGTACAGGTATCCAATTGGGAAATTCTTTCAAACTGGAATAAATCTTCTATGTAATGTTGTATTTTGATACTTGATCTCATTATCTCATTATACAGGGCCTGCTTTTTGCTAAATCCTAGCTCAGAAAAGTTTCTAGGGCCAGTGATTTGTCTAGTAATTCTAAAAAAGCAGGGATGTTGATGATGCATGCTGGCAGCTCTAGCATTGGTAGTCAATCGACTGATGAACTTTCAAAAGCACTATCCCTGGTTGATATATGGTTTGGACGTGCTGAACTGTTACAAAGTCTTTTGGGATCCGGCATAGCTGCTTCCCTTGATGATATGGCTGTATATACTTGCAAGAAGTGTAAGGTATGAATACAGGGTATTAGCTTTACAGTCTCCAGTAAACCATTACCAACAGCTAATATTTTATTTACCCTGCAGATTGAAGTCGTTCCTGTTTGGAATGCATGGGGCCATGCCCTGATTCGGATGGAGCACTATGCCCAAGCTCGTGTGAAATTCAAGTAAGTCAAGAATCTTGATGTGTATGTGTTTTTATTTGGGAGGGAAAATGCACAAATGACTATGCTATTAGACATTCTGGTCTCTACTTTTCTCTCTTGTTTTTTTTTTTTCAATCCTAGAATCTGTTTTATATATAATAGTGAGATGGATGAAAATCTAAGTTTAAATGATACATCAAACTCTATAAAGTTATCAGTTTAGCTGCAGAAACGAAAGGATATTTTGTCTTTAATCAATTTGTGAATGATGGCTTAGGTGATCAAGAAGGACCATGTGTAGCTGCTGGCCTATGTTGTATTCAGCTGTTCATGAACTCTAGTTCTCAAGAGGAAGCTTTAAAGCACTTGGAAAACTCAAAGGTGAGTGATGCATTGGTCATCCTTGTCATTTACTTTGTACATTCTTTTGGGATCTAGTGACTTTGTTGATGATAAGAAAAAAGATAGATGAGCTGAACTCATACTGAAATAACTCATTAATATCATATTAATATTACATTAGCCGGAAATGATAGGATAAATCCAAACTATTAAAATTTAGTAATATATGGAGCAAGCTAATTTTTGAAAAATAAGTTTTTATCGCCCTTTCGATTTTACGTAGAACAAGTTATTTTTGTTATTTGTTGAATCTTGGCCTTATGTTACTTTTTAAGTATTGAAAGTTGTATCATTATTTTTCTTAACAGGTTTCAATTTACATGGATGAATCATGAAGATAGTTGCAAATGGCGAGAGAGTGACAGAGATAGTTGCTTGTCATTTTTTAGTAGTTTCGATACTTTGTTGTCAAAAGTTTGAGAATCGATAGCTACTCTTTCGATTTGTAATTATTGAGTTCAGTACTTTTCTTTTTTACTGAATAATTAATGAAGTTTGTTGACTTGTTTGGTTCTTGAATATATTACTTAAATGTTCTTTGTTTGATTTCTTAGTTTATTTATTGGTGTTCACATTTAATTAGTTTATAAAATATGAATTAATGAACAAAATCATAATAAGATTTTTTATAAGCTTTTCCTAACAGGAAGCAAAGAATGTTAAAGCTTTTTTACTTGCACTATGTAGTGTCAGCAAAAATTATTTAAACCAACAACTTAGTATGTGAAGTATAAATATTTCTACTCGCAGCCTATGTGTTAGCAAAAATTATTTAACCAATATATTAGTGTATGAAGTAAAATATCTTTACTAACACTGAAAGATTGTAACTTTAAATGAGTATTCCCAACACATAAATATGTTAGAATATGTTAATTATTTTGACACCACTACTGTTGTTATAAGACTCCACTTTATAGTGACACCTATTTAGACAACAATATATAATAGTGTCAGCATAGTAACACGTGTCACTATAGTTTTTATTCAGTGACAGATAATCATGTCGGGACAGCTCTATTTTGTAGTTGTGACTCTGTGTGCATGTACATGTGACTCAATGAATATTAATGCAATTGGATCGCTAAGGAAAGTTCATGGATATGTCAAACTCATGTACTACATCTGGAAGATAAAAAAAGGATTTTGTTGAATCTAACCTAATTCCATTAGTATCAGATATACTAAAAATAAATTCATGTGAGTTTATTCTAAGAGACTAATATGAGTTTCAGTTCCAACTCCCAACGGAATAATCTTGTATTCTTCCAATATTTGACAATGTTTCTCATTAATTATGAATTCGAATTACATTCAAGATTCTTATTTAAAAATTGTAGCCCAAATTGAAGCCCACCACCACCTTTTCTGTTTTCAGATAAAAGTTTCACAGTCCAAACTCGATTACTTCTAACGGAATTTATTTACTCAATTATTATACGTCCTCCTTCTCATTTTAATAGTCTTATTTTACATTTTGGTACGTCCCAATTTAATAGTCGCGTTTCTAAAAATGATAACTTTTCACACTCAATAACAAAATATTAATTCTACTCAACTCATTCTACACTCATATGTCTTGGTTATTGTGCCAAAACCAAACCAGATTATTAATTCGGGACGGAAGGAGTAGTAAATTGCTCATATATATATTTTTTTCTATAGTACAAATTAGATAGTACCAAAAAACATTGTCTAAATCTGAAAATCAAAAACTAAAATTTATTATATACCATAATTGAGTGAGATGAATCCTACACTGAACTTATGAAAATTTTAAAAATATAGATTTAAAATCAATAAATTAAATTATATATTGGGGAGTTAGTTAGGACTGCAGAATGGGGAGCCTTCATCCACATTTAGAGCATCAGGCCCAAAACTTTAGCCCTACTCGGCCCGGATCATTAGTTCATATAGGCCCAGCCCGATTATTTTTGTAGGCGGTTTCCTGAGTTGGGCCCCAAAATTGATGAGTAGCTGTAATTTCGGGTAGGGTTGACCCATTTAAGTGCGCCTTCGTTGTCTAGAGCTCTGATTCTGAAGCAATGGATGTGGATAGCGTGACATGACAGCCCATCAAATTTTGACTACACTTCTGTCCGACCTAAACATTTAATTTAACCATTAATTGATCATGAGTTTCACTAGTTTTATTTTACCATTCTTCTTCATTTTAATAGTATATTTTAATTTAAATTTAATTTCAAATAAATAATTAAACTAAGAGATTGCGTAAATATTGCAAAGTAGAAGTGAATTGAGTATAGTGCTGTTAAAAGTAACAAAACTAGGATAGGAGCCAGATATGTTTGTGCTAGTTGTAGAAATTAAAAATATTTAGTTTTTTTTTTTTTTTGCCTCTCCATAAACATAATTATTGTTGCAGAAAACAAGAGTGACATAAAATGTGTAGCACATGATAAATTATAGGCGTGTCGGTTCGTAAGAATTTTCCCAAGAAAACAAAATTATTTGCATACCAATTTCTTGAAGGCTAATTATTCGTGTTTAATTTATATGAGCCCCCTCTCGATTTGAGACCAGAAAAATATTGAATGACGTCGATTCATTCATATTTAACACAAACGTCAGATCAATGAAGCATGATGAAAATAAGTAAATGAATGTAGTTGTGAGTCAGGCTCAAAGTGGTGCAAATTGGGTGCAATAAAAGCATCTCTCTCAGTAGTTAGACAAATGGGATTTCCCCATACAGCTAATTGCAATAATATGAGACCCTACCCTTATAACATGAGAAAATCTCACTATAATTACTAACACCAGATCCAATCACATATATATTGTTGTCCTAACATATCTCTTTCGTCCCCCTCTTTTTCTTGGGAGGGAAATGAGGATTTTTAAATCGTTCATTTTTTTTAATATAATATGTTTATTATTGAAGTATTTTTGAAAATATAATTTTGTGAATCTAATTAAAATAATATGCTATAATTTAAGTAAGAGATCATGTTTACTTGGGAATAAAAAGTGGTTTAAATTAACAAATATCGATAATTAATGATAGACTATGTAATAAATAGGAAGTGAGTTTACATGTCATTATTTTGTAAGCTGAATTTGTAATATATATTATTTAGGAATGAATTTATTTTGGTAGGATGCCATGCTTACGACCAAAGAAAACCCTTTAAGCATCCATTTCGAAAAGCAGCAAATTTAAATCAAATTTTTTTTTTTCATTCAAAATCTTTCTATTTGATATTTATTTGTTTAGATTTGGTATTCTTTTAAGGTGTATTAAGGGGCAATTTCGGAAATCAGAGACTACATTCAGTTAAGAATAAGGCCAAAGGTTTAAATACATTTTGAACAAAACTCATTTTTTTAAATATATTCCAAACTATTGCAGTGTTTACATAAATAATTAAACTATTTAAATTTTGCAAATATATTTAAAATTATTTTTTCTAATCAACGAAAAGTTAATTGTATAGTTAGAAATTCAAGTTAACACTAATTAAATTTTATGATTTGAATGTTAGGTATTATCTCATTAAATCTTACTTACTATACAGTTAGCTTTCCCTTTATATAATTAAAATACTTTAATAATTTGAATAAAGAGGTGCGATAGATTGGAACATTTTGGCGAAGGATAACTACAAATACACCTCGCAAGCTTATTCAAATCTCCATTTGATACGATTATAATCAAATTAAAGGTTAAAGGTGCATCCATGGAGATTCCTCAGAGAGAGAAAGCGAGAGTAAGAAGAAAGGCTAAATCCGATGTTGGATATGGCTTGCTGGGAAGTGTGATTCAGTCAGAAATGAGTAGGAGAATCTGCCCAAGAATTTGTCTGCTTTCACCCACTGCTTACATAGGCACCCGCAATTCCGCATATGTTCTTACCTGTCTGTGTATTTATGCAGGCAGAGAGAGAGAGAGGGGCTTTGCAACAACCTGAATTCTTAATTGCCAGTCTGTCCATAACCCCCCAGCCCCACCCCTCTTCATGGGCGAGTGTGTATATATATTCCAGATAAGCGAACATGCAAAACCCTTCAACAACTTAAGTCTCAACTTATGACTCTTTGCCCTACGCTCTGAGGGACTCCACCAATTTCTGCTTAATCATGAGTCTCTTCGGCCTTGGAACCAGGCAAATTACTTTTCTTGCAGTTTTTAGTCTTGTCTTGTGCTTTTTTTCTATTTTTGCAGTCTTTCTGTTGCATGCATGCTCATTACTTTTTTTTATTATTATTAATTTTTTTTTTCAATGTTGTTGTTGTTAATGTGGGTGCTTGGTTCTTGATAATGTTGAGTTTGAATTTATAAATGAAGCAGTTTTGCTTCTTTTTTTATTCAATGGTCACTTAATCTTGTCTGACAATCTTGACTCAATTTTGCAATTTTGTTATGGATTACTCTGATTTTGAAGTTAGTTATTAAGGTGATGGTGTTGTGATCCACAGCATAAATTTGAACTCAATATTCTGAGCTGGTTGTATTTTGTTTTGTGAATCTGAAGAAACCAGAAAACTCTTCGCTCGAAGAAAGGCTCTTCTTCTGTGAGTAAGGTCAGTGATTAGCCAGTTGTGAATGTGATCACATTCATAGCTTATGTATTAAGATCAATTACATGAAGTGGCTTATTTCGAAAAAAAAGTAGAAATATTTGTTAATGTTTTCAGTTGTGAATGTGTGTTTTACATGCTAAGAAAGGTCTGATGTGTGCAGGGTGTGGAGCTCAGGAAGCACATTGATGCGACCTTGGGTAGTGGCAACTTGAGGGAAGCTGTAAAACTGCCCATTGGGGAGGATCTTAACGAGTGGTTGGCTGTAAATAGTAAGATTTCCTTTACTTACTTGCTTCTGCATGTTTCTCGTTGAATTGTCTGCTACCTCTCTATCTCATATGCTAATGCTTGAGGATTGATGAATTTGTTTTCGATCCCCTGAAGCTTATTAGAATGTCGAGAAATTAGTTTGTATCAAAATATTTACTAAAACCTGATGAAGAAAGCCTGTGAATGAAAGATTACAGTGAGGATATTTGAACAAGTTTGTTGTCTATAACAAAATATCAGATTGGATAATTTAAGAGACGGTGGATTGTATTGATTCCTTGATTAGTCATGTTTGTAAAGTAAATAATCTTTTGTTATGTAGTTGTTTAGAACAAGCAAATGCAGTAAGTGATAATGATATTGAATTAAGCTATGCTTCTTAGAAGTAATAACGGAAGGGAAACGCCTTCACGTGCGTTAAAGACCATGCTGTCTTTAGCCAATTGTCATCTTTCTCCTCATTGATCAATCATTACTTATGGTTGAATTGGGATTAACTGCTTTCGACATTTATGTATATACGACAAGCATCTCTCGTGAGCTTCGTTGTAACTGATTCCGTATACATGGTTTGTCGCTTTTGCAGCTGTCGACTTCTTCAATCAAGCGCATATCCTCTATGGAACTTTAACAGAATTCTGCACACCAGCAACTTGTCCAACAATGACAGCAGGGCCAAAGTATGTTCTGTTCTTAAATACTGTGTTTTAATCTTAACCGAAGATAAGAAAATGCAACACGTAGCGACCTCATTTCCCGTTTCCTGGCCCACCAAGACACCTAGGGTAGGCGTAAAAGGAATGTCTCCATTTGTCATCCACGTCTAAATGAATGCCGTTAAATGATGATCATCTTAAATGTCAAAACCTTTTACTGGAAACCAGCAAATAACCATGCTTTGTTTGTTAGGTCTTACAGATGATCTCATTTTCAAAACCTTTTACTAGTGTCTTAATCTTAAACAGATTGATAAAGACATTAGAATTTAGAAAGTAATGGTGTAACTATCCCAAACATCATAGAATATTATAGTATCTTGGCAAGTGTTGATATCAGGTGTTCATATGTTGGTTTTCTTTCTCTTCAGGTACGAATACAGGTGGGCTGATGGAGTCACCATAAAGAAACCTATAGTGGTTTCTGCTCCGAAATATGTTGAATATTTGATGGAATGGATTGCAACTCAGCTCGATGATGAGTCCATCTTTCCGCAAAAGCAGGGTTAGTATTTGCCTTGCCATACATCTTCTGGTGTTGTTTCCTTGCTGATTAAAATCATGTTGAAGCATCCTTTTCTCGGCTGCAGGAGTTCCGTTCCCACCAAACTTCAAAGATGTGGTGAAGACAATATTGAAGCGGCTGTTTCGTGTATACGCCCACATCTACCATTCGCATTTCCAGACGATTGTGAGTCTGCAAGAAGAAGCTCATATCAACACTTGCTTCAAGCATTTTGTGCTCTTTGTATCGGTGAGGCTACTGATCCCATCTGCATTGCTGTGACTCCTCTTCCTTCTCAGTTAGTCTTGCATTTTCATTTGTGGTAGAGATATATTTTGCACTGGTTCTTGAAAGGTAGAGATATACTTAATGGAGTTGGTGTGATGCAGGAATTTGGGTTGGTTGAGAAGGTTGAGCTTGCAGCTGTTGGGGATATTGTTGAATCTATCTTACAGAGCTAGAAAATAGTAGAGCTCATTGAGAGAATTTTGAAGTTTAGTGGCTTAAAAATTAAGCCTCCCTTGTTTCTCTGAGCAAACTTATCTTAACCTTTTTTTCTATTGAAACTAGAGATTTTCTTTTGATTCCTCTCTCTCTCTCTCTGTCTCTCTATCTTTATATGGCTTCTTTAACTTGTTTCTGATAATCAAATTGAAGAGATAGAAGAAAATCTTGATCTTGATAGAGAAGGGCTTCAAGAAAGTAGTATAATCTAAGATTGTGTGTGATAATATAGTAGGTTCATCCAAGTAGTGATTCCTTATTTCCAACTCATAATAATACAGCATATATGGTGTGTAACAAGCTGGAATTTTACTTTGTAAGAATCAGTGGAAAGTTTCGAATCAATTAAATGCAGAAATCTATTATGTCCATAACTCGATTAGTATACTTGACCACCAGCCTGCAGCAACAGTCTCTGCAAGCAATGAAGTGTTTAAAATGGTCGGTCGCGGCGTCGGAACGTCGCCTCCCAGCTGTTGTTGATTTGGAACACGCAGTCCCTTCAAATTCATCTCTCATATACGAAACAAGAAACTTGACTAGTTGGAGCTTCTATCTACAGGGTGTTTCTCACAGATACAGTCGGGGAGAGGATTCGCAAAGAAGCTCTCTTCCAGCTTCGGGAACTCGCCGGCTTCTCTCATGTACGGCCCGCCGGTACGATCCCGGTGAAGCTTCTTCACTTTCGACTTGAACTTCTTCCAAGTGATGCTCCCCTCATCCAACTTATCTACCAGTTTCACGAAATTCATCCTGCAAGCAAGAAAGATTCAAGTCAGAGGGCCTAATGAGCAAAAGAAAGAGAGATTTTACAACCACCTGTCTGGATTAATGGTTTTCTTGAAGCCCTCGAACCGCCGGTGACCCTGCACCGCCTTGGCCATGTTCCCGTCGTAAGTGTAGACGAAGACATCACTCTGAAGAGCAACAGCATAATCCAAACCAGCCAGCATGTTCTGATGATTCCTGAAGGGGTTCAGCTCTTCCTCTGTGGCGAGAGTCAAGTGGGAGAAGACATTGGGGTAGTTTTCATTGAGATAATGCATGCTTCCGTTGCCGAAAGCTTCACCGGCCACCAAGTAGATTCTCGTGCTAGATGGGAAGCCCAGTGCTTGGAGCAAGAGGGCGGTTTCCCTCGGTGTCAAGGGGCAGCCGCCGAGCTTTCTTCTTTCTGCACCATCAATGTCTTTCTCCTTCCAATGGCTGACCTCATACCGCATCTGCCGGAGTTCGTCGTCTTCTTCACTAGTCAAATTGTGGCTGCATCCAGTGAAAGCAAGCATGTCCTTCTCATATCTGCAAGAATATAAATTAAAATCCAAGAAGATAGCAGTTAGCAAAGAAGTCAAAAAAGGACAACGTTATAACTTCAAAAACAGAACAGACCTCAAATGGAGTGCAAGATATGGGCTGCCATCTTCGCGCATCCTCGATACCAAAACTTTCCCCAGATCCTCAATCGGGGCAGAATACTTTAATGCTCTGTAATTTACGTGGCATCTTAACTTCTGGATATGAGGGGGAAGTCCGTTGTTGGCCAGCCGGGAATCACTATGCGTAAAGTATATCACTTTATGCTGCTTCAAGAGTGGAAGGACCTCTGATTTATAATAGCTAACCTGATACAGAGAAGCCAAATGTATAAGTTAGCAGGAGAGATGAGGCTATCAAATCTACAGGCTTAGTCATGAATAGTCTACTCTTTTTAAGTGCAAGAAACAGCCCAAGAATCAGAAATAGGTTGCAACGTTTAGAGATGAGAGAGTATTGAGATAACCGCTGCTTGATTACCATTTGTAGCATCGAGAAATTATTTCATATCCATAACATTTAACAATCTTAAGCTGTAGAGTAGAGGCAGCAGAAAGCCGAGAGGACCGAGAAACAACACAAACCAAAATGAATGTATTTCAGTTAAAATGGTTTGGCGAATTTGGCTTTTGTATCGGTTTAGTAACAAATTTTAAGTAGTTTTCAAAAAATAGTTTGGTTTAATCTTTGCAGAATCAAATGATATAACTGATACCAAATGTTAATATGTATATATTTTAAGAAACTGTTGGCAATAATGTGAAATATAAAAAACCTTCTGACTCCCAAATCAATACTGCTGCCTCCATCTATTGCTCAAGAGCCTGAACCTCTACAAACTCAGTTGCTATGTCTCTCCACGCCCCCCCACCATTCTGATAGCCCTACCCACCATGCCACTTCTCTCTCAAGTTGAATTTGCATTCATGATAGACAACCATGTAAAAGATTCATACCTTTGACCAAGATATTGGAGTTTTTGAGAAAGGCTCAATTCCAGCATATTCTGGTGGCAACGCATCAACTATGTGGATATCACCTCGTAGTGCCTCAATGAAGTATTGCCAGTCAAACAGATCCTTGAAACCACTGGTTAGAAATAGAAATTTCAGAATTATATTGCTATGGAGTCATGAAACAGTCAACCATTTAATAAAGATTATTGATTGCATCAGACTAGCCATATCGGCATATGGTAGAGCTTGAGGTAATTAGGCACCAGAAAAAAAATATTCTACAGTTCATTCAAAATGTGTTAATTTCTCGCAAGCATGGAAATCTTATACGCGAATAATTCTTTGTGCAATGAAAAAAGAGAGTAGGTTGTACTATTCTAGACATAGAAACAGGACTCTTATTAGTACATCCAATGGAAGAAAAGTAGAAGATCACCTCTCATCGGCCCAATACGATGAGTGATCAAGAGATGGAAGGACAAGTGTGGCCTTCAAAATTTTAGCAACAGCAACCATATCACAGATCTGCACTCTAAAATTATCTGTTCATCAGATTAAACTTTACAAAGATTTTCAGAGGGACCTACTAAATTATCAAAGTTTATAACACCAGACCCCAAATCTCATCTGATTCAAGCCACCATTTGCATTTATCAGAAGGTAGCCATTGGTTCTGGAATCCAGCTCTGCCCAAAAATAAAATTAAAAAAATTATAAGATAGAGAATATGCATGTACAATATCAGCATCAAAGGCATCATGGCTCACTTTTGGGATGTTTTGGTCGATCGAGGCATTGAGTAAAATTCTCACTATCAGGGTCAGACCATATCTCTGAATGCTGGAAAAAAAAATTATTCTAAGTAGAAGGATGGAGGAATAATCTGTATTCTTTTTGCATCAACCCTATAAAAATTAGAAGTTATATTCAGAGATTTAGACTTACATCAGCCATGCTATCATGAGCACCAACCACACCTGAGGCCATCATTGTTACAGTCTGTTGCACTTCAATTTCTTTTCTCTCGTGAGTTTCTTTCTCCAAATATCCAAATTCATGAGAGCCCTCATCCTGTTTAAGAAAATTAGTTAAAACCTTTTCATCCCTTCAGATAAAATGAAACTTGATTTGACCTACCTTATGTCTTTATCAGTTAAAACACGTCACAACTTTTCGAAAATAATATCTTTTGAAAAGTAAAGTTTCTCTAACATTTCGACCTTATATTGAAGTATGAAAATGACAATTTTGCTCAGCTGTAAACAACTAGTTTAACAGGGTATTCATAACTTCGAACGAATAACAAAACAACAAGAGAGCAATATCTCATATTGCTTCCTCAGCAACATTTTGGATCCATCATTCATAAACCGTTCATGTGCAAGGATGAACAACAAATCAAAAACACTTGTTTCCATTTTTATAAGCTTTCTAAGGTAGCATGCTGATTAGAATCACTCAACTTGAAATTACAGGAGCTACAATTCAATGGTACATCATCAGAGAAGACAAGCAAGCACGATCCAAAAGTTATATGCATCCTTTATTCTCAATTACGATCTCTATCATGCTACAAGTTTTTAACCATAATGATGCTGAAGAACCCAATCACGCAAAAGCAAATTAAAATGCTAACGAAGTAACTACACTTTAAGAAAACGATGAAGAAGCCTACCAAGTTCGAATATAACAAAAATGTATTATGTGTCAAGCATTGCTTAACTAATCTAATCTAATGATTAGAGAGAACTATCTTCCACAATACGTATACATCAACCATAAATGACATCGACAAAATACAAATATTAAGTTGATAACTCTACTTCAAATATACCTGATTGCCTCCAAGTCCATCGATGGCAGATCCAAACCATCCTGTAGCACAAATCTTGAAAACACCCAAAAATAAACACATCCCACAAAACATCAGAAACATCCACTGCCCCAACTTTCTCCTCTCTTTAATTTCCAGACCAAATCCTCCTAAATCAACGCTCAAAGATGAAATCTTTCTCCTCAAATGCACCCTTTGAGCCACGCTGCTGACATGAGTCGGCCACAAAGATTCAGGCCCGTCTCCGGAAACCGGTGATTCAGATCTAGGGGAGTTGAGATGAAGGTCGATGACCTCATGCTGATGGGTTCCGCCGTTACTGTTGCTGCTCTGATTATTCTGCGAAGCGTTCCCATTGCTATTGTTGCCGTTGTTGTTCCCGTTGTTGTTTCTCTTGAAGGACTGCGCTCGACGGGTCATGGGGCCGGAGAATCTGGGGCTGTTGACACGCTGCGACAGACCACCGCCCCCGCCTCCATCGGTGGCCGTGTTGTGAGAATGGTGGTGGCTGTTATGGTGGTGGCCCATGTCTTGCGATGCACATCACATAAGCAGAAGAAACAGACGGATCGAGGATTTCGGTGGTGTGTGCAGATTGCAATCAATACGACTTTTTATTCAATGGAGGAGGAGAGGTAGATGAGATGAGATGAGGGGATGTGTGAAGCGAGGAGTGTAAAGTGTAAACACAGAAATTAAACAATCCTTTGCTTTCTTGCACTGTAGAAAAAAAAGAAATCATCAATTTCCATTCAATCAAATAAAATCAGCACTAGTTTCTCAAAAAAAAAAAAAAAAAATCAGCACTAATCCTCCCACATTTCTACCGCACACTGCCAATTTTATAAAATTATTGCCAATTAATATGATTCACGTCAATTCTTTTTCTTGATATTTTCTATTTCATTCTTGATTCTATTGACCCTTTTCCTATAAAAAAAATAAAATTAGATGTATATTTGAATGTTTTTTAATTGCATAAGTTATCAATATACATTATATTAATATAGGTGCATATATACGTGTCTAAAACTATAGATGCGTCTACACAAATCTGCGGGCCATATTTATTTATGCATAAACACACGTAGATAACACAATGTTTTTAATAATGTAAATTTAATTAAATTGTGATATAGATATTATATTACAAAGGGTCAAATTAAGTGGAAAAATGAACAGTTTGTAAATTGTTATTAATTTAGCGGGACCATCATTAACTAATCTGATTTGATACAACGTCACAGATTTTATACTCTGCTAGAGCAATAATATATTAAGTAAAGTTGAGTGTATGAGGTCAATTCACGAGCATATATAAAATCATTACCACTAAAATAATAATTTGGAATTTATCTTTTTTTTTAATATGTAATTCAGTAATTGTATTCTATAATCACTTATATCAATTTTTGTTTGATTCAATTTTGTGCGTCAAGCTTAAGTTGGCCAAAGACAAGGCTTGATAGCCCACATCTTAAAAAAAACCCAGAAGGGAAGAAGCAGCTGTCCAAGCAACAGGTCAGACCCATCGACGTCGAGTCCATCAAGAGCCAACCAATGGTTGGGTTACCACGTCAGCTCTAATTAACCTTAAATTTTTGGGAAGGTCTTGAGTTAGGCAGACCTAAACGATTTAGACGGGTTTTATTCATTAACCCAAGCTCATACCAATATAATATACCCTAATTGGGATTAATAAACCCTATTTGGTTTAATAAATTTTTTGGGATCAAGCAACCGTCGAGCAAGTCATTCCAAAATAGCGGAGGCTTTGAGAATTTTGGTAGAATTAGTTTAAGCCGAGAACCTTGTAGAGGGCCTCCCCGCATCTATAAAAGAACGACCTAATTTTATTTCCCCAGTTCAATTTTTTTTTTTTACTCCTAGACTAGAAGAGAAACTCTATTGTAACTCTTTTTTTCCTTATTGCTTCAACTCTATAAGTTTATCATTCAATTTATTTGCCAACCTTTTCAACATCGATCTTTTAATCGAAACTCATTTATTGTATATGGCAAAAACTTGCGTTAGACACGCTTAAATGGTTTAGGCGAGTTTTATCCATCTCAAATGGGTTCATCTATTCCAAATAGGGTTTATTAATCCCCAATTAGAGTATATTAGATGAGTTTGGGTTGGGTTAATGAATGAAACCCGTCTAAACCGTTTAGGTGTGTCTAACCTGAGACCTTCACATTGTGTATTATAGTTATAGTCGTTTAATCATCATCATTTCGTATCTTGTTTTATTGTTTCATTGATAGTTTACTAGTTATTTTCGTCAATTATTCTGAGACGTTCAATTTTTCAAAAAAAAAAAAAAACACACCTCAACATGTAAGGGTGAGCAAAACCAAATCGCGAGCCGTAAATCGAACCAAAGGGTTTTGAGCAGGATAGGATCAGTTTGGGTCGAGGTTTGATTTTGGTTTGGTTTTAAAATTCACAAATTGAACTTATGTTCGATTCGGGTCGATTTGGGCTGTTTAAAGTTTGGTTCAACCCAAACTGCCCAAAACCTCATTTATTTATATATTTTTATTTTTATTGTTTTATATTAAAAAATTTTAAAAAATAGTTTCGGTTTAAACCTAGCCAAAATCAAAAACTCCGTTCAATTCAATTTGGGTTTGAATTGAGAGGATTTGGGCGGTTCAGTTGAATTTTTTAAAAAATTCAATTGAATTAATTTTGGTTTGGATGAGTTAGTTTCGGTATCATGCCGAACCATTTGTTGCATAGCCCTATTACACTATATTTACGAATGCATAAATATTTTTATTGAAAATAATTAAGGGGTGTTTGGCTGGTGGGTTTCGGAATGAGGGAATGAAATGATTCTAAAACTCACCGTTTGGTAAGGATATGGGAATGATACTCAAATACTTGGGAATCACCACAACCCTCCAAAATTATGGGTTTTATTTTCATTCATATATCCCATTACCAAAATTATTTATTCATATTATTTTAAATTACTTTCTTATTTATTTATTTTTATAATATTACTCTAAAATATTATGATAATTATATTATTTTATAATATTATATATTATTATAATTATGTATTTATTCTTTTTAATATATTAAAATAATAATAGTATTATATTAATCATTTATTTATATCTTAATTTTATATTTTATAAAATAAATAAGAAGATAAATATGTTATTTATTTATTTTAATATGGTTATATTTTCTTAATTTTTTATCATTAAATTAATCATTTATTTCTTGTTTTTTTATTCATTTTATTTATAATTATTTACTTATTTGTTTTCTTTTTCTTGTTTTTATAATATTTTGATAATATATTATAATAATATTATTATAAAATCAATCATTTATTTTGTATATTAATTTTATAAAACAAATAAGAAGATAAATAGATTATTTATTCATTTTAAAATGATTTTATTTTCTTATTTTTTATTATTAAATTAATTATTATTTGTATAATATTTTAATTATTTTATAAACCTATAAGTTAAAAAATCAATCATCAAATTTGAGAATGATTCCAAAACCCATCATATAAACCAAAGATCAGAATTGAGAATCATTCCAAAAATTAAACCCGTATCCATTCTCTCTATTGTCAAAGTCATACACATAGTGATTCCCGACAGTTAAACCAAATGCCCCCTAAGTATTGATAAACCCAAACCGGGGCGGCCCTTGGTTAGGGGTGAGCAAAAGTCGGTTCGGACTAAACCAAACCGAATCATCCAAACTGGCAAACCGAAATTCCAAAAATTCATATTGAACCAAACCATTAATTTTCTACGAACTGCACCGTACCGAATTGACAATTTCGGTTCAGTTTGGCGATCTCAATCGAACCAAACCAAACCAACAGTTTCGATTTTAACTAAAACTTTTGGTACATTTTTATAAAATATTTTAATTAAAATATATACTCCATATTTAACATTTCAACACAACTTGAAAACAATCCAAATATATCAAATCTACAAATACATTTCCACAACTTTAGCACAAATTTAAGTTCAAATCTACAAATTCATAACGGAACTGCCTAAATCGAACCAAATTTAATATATAAATCGAACTGAAACCACTGATTTACGGTTTCGGTTCGATTTTGCTCACCCCATCGTAGACGAGTTAATTTGATGAATCAATATAAAAAATGGGAGGTCTTCTTGGCAAAAATGCCGGGACCGTAGGTGGAGAAGACGACATCAACCAGAAGCGGGAACTGCAGCAACACGAAGGAAGCCACCGGCAAGCAAGCCAAGCTCGCCACCACACCAAAAACCCATCCGTCCTTTTCCAGAATCACGAGATACAGCGTCGCGCCGAACGCCGCCATCATGAACGTGATCGACACGAAGAGCGTCAGAAGGCCGATGCATAATCTGCTGGGCAGAATATACAGAAAGTCTTCCTCCGCGTAGCGCGACGTCAGGATCGACAGAAACGTCAGAAGAGAAGTCAGCGACGTGAACAGCGACACCGCATCCGAGATGGCGAACAGCACGAAAGCAAATCTGTCCCGGAATATCGGGACGCCGGAATCAGACCCCACGCCGCCGGGAGCCGTGAAAGCCGCCGCGAACATCACGGTCGCTATCAGAACCGCCACAATGGTGCACGAGTTGGCCGTGCTTCTCATCCACGCCTCGCCGTCCGCTTTCAACTGCCGGTGGTGGTGCGCGAACAGCATTTTCGGAGTATATTCATCTTCGTTCTGCCATTCTCTGCGAGAAGGATGAACGAACTTCTCCGCTTCCTTAAACCATTGCAGCTCGCGTTGCATTTGGAGGGCAGCACCAGGGAGGAGATCGAGTTTGTGGGAGGGAGCGATCTTGGCGCACATGTGCATGAGATTATTGTGCGAAACGTCGACAGAGTCGAAGAAATAGAACTTGCGGTCGCTCATGTTGTAAATGAGATTGAAAACGTTATGGAGGCGATCTCGAGCAGCTAGCGAGAAAATGCCTCTGGCATTTTCGGAGTCCTGGGCAAAAACAGACATGGGAAACGTTTCGATGATGACTTGTACGTACAATCTGATGGATCCCATGTTTAGCCGCTAAGATGACGGATTTCTCGTAAATGGCCGAAGCTTCTTTGTGAGGCAAACTCTCTATTTTCTGGCACAGGCTGTTCACTAGTTGGACCGCTTGTTCATGCCTCACCTTCTCATCACGAATGCCTTTCACTCCAGGAACTGTTATCCGGCACATAAATATTGAATTAAATTCAATACTTACTAATTAATTATCATTAATCTTACTTACCTATGTGTTGCATAGCTTTATAAATCATGGCACCCACCCTCTGCCTCAGCCTCACTGTAAAAGTAAAACAGACATATTTTCCGCAGCAGGATGTTGAAGCATTCAACTGATTTTCAATGTCTGACGATGGCTCCAAGGGAGTAATACCTTGCAGTTGCATGCATAATGTGGATCAGAAAACAAATATTTGAGCATTATTAATCAAAATCATTTACAATGTCTACTTAATTACGTACAGGAGTATATGAAGCTGCGCCACCAACTGAAAGAGTGTATCTGGAAATGCACTTTTCATTTGAGCTATAGTTGACAACGCTGATTCATCATCTTCAGATCTTGCCAAATCTGGGTACTTCTCCAACAAATCCACCGCCACATCTGCCCAACACATTAATACTCACTAATTCAATCTTCTTCAAATCTTATTAGAAACAAACAAACAAACCCACCAAAGAATTCAGATGCTGTTACTGCCATGAGAAACCTGACGCCAAATCCGCCGACACTTTACTATTCTCCACGTCGGACTTGGACATCCGAATCAAGTATGTGAGAATCTCCTTCTCACAATGGATGGCCGCCATCTGCACCGGCAGCCGATTCGAAGTATTCGTGACATACTGCAGATCAGGATTCCGACTCACCAACATGACGGCGGCTTCCTTGTTTCCGACCTTGGCCGCATAGTGGAGAGGATTTTCTTCGCGGAAGTCCCGGAGTGACACCGCCTCGTCCGGTAACTGTTCCAAGAGTTTTTTCACGAAATTGTTAGCTTTTCCTGTCCCAACAGCTACGTGGAGAGGCGTCTCCAATCTAGCACTGATTATGGCTTTGGTTAGCTCCATATCTTCTTCGAACAAATTTTCCGCCGTCTCCCAATCGCCTCTCAGAGCCGCTTTATACAGCGTGCTATACTTGTAGGCTCTCTCTCCTTCCGGCGCCACCCATTTCAGTTTTATCTCATGATGGCTTCTGTCGCGAGCAGTTTTAGCTGTTTTTACACCGGTGTCTCCTTGGCTACCCATTTAATGGTTGTTCTGGAGAGGGAACAGGAACTCAGGAAGAGATTGGTGAGGCTGCTCTCTGCATTTCCGCGAGTGGGAGAAAATTTTGATGAGGTTGGTTTACGTGAGAATAGAGATCACGAATGAAAGTTGTGACTTGGGACTTGGGAAACCAAGATTCTTAATATTATTGTTATTATTTTTTTATTCCTTGTATTTTTATTTGCTCTTTGCGGTTGATTCATTTATTTTAGAGTCATGAATTTCAAGTTTTTTTTTTATAGAATATTTTGAGATTTACAAGTTTAATTTAATTTTAGTCTAAGTCTAGATTAATTTTTTTATTTGGATTATGGATTATATTTAAAAATATTTATTATTTTTTTTTTAAAAGAAAATTATTTATACAAAAATAGTCCAAATTTTTTAATTTTGAATTATATTTTATACTCCCTCCGTCCCATAACATTAGTCTTGTTTCATTCCGGCACAGATACCAATGCAAGTAGAGATAGAGAAAATTATTATTATTATTTTTTGAATAAGTCTACATTAATCTCACACTCACACACCCAGATGTCCCCGTGGGAGTTCGAACCTGTGACCTCTCAGTCACAGGAAATGTGCTTTAACCACTACACCCCGAGCGAAGGGACGAAAATTAATATTTTATTAGTGAGTGTGTATTAATTTTTCATTTTAGGAAAGAGGACTAATGTTTGGGACAGACGAAAAAGAAAAACAGGACTAATGTTATGGGACGGAGGGAGTAATAATTTTAGTTAAGAAACTTAATCATGAGTCACGGGTAGGGGTGTGCACGGTCCGGTTTGGCCGGTTTAAGAGGTGAAATATGGACCAAACCAATAGGTACGGTTTGAAATTTTCACAAACCAAACCAGCCAAATAATAATTTTAAACCAAATCGGCCAAACCATATTAAAACGGTTTGGTTCGGCCAGTTTAAACAGTTTGAAGATTATTCAACTAATAATATTGCAAATAATGAAACTTGTATATCAATTTGACTATTAAATATTAATGAAAGAATGATACACAAAATAAAACTAATCTAAATATCTCTCGGTTGTCATTAATTATATAGAAGATAAGTAATAAATAAATAATATTATGATTGTAAGAAACAATGAAATATAAGTTAATATATAGGGTTGCAATTCGAAAGAAAATAAGCATCGGACATATATATCAATATAATTGATTTTTTAGCTTTATATCAAATAATATTTTATTATCATTATTATATTTAAAATTATATTATTTATACGGCCGGTTTCATCCTTCAAACCATCGGCCAAACCAAATCATCCGGTTTGAAAATTTTCAAACCAACCCGGCCAATCATTTTTCTCAAACCGGCCAAACCGATCAAATTAATTTGGTTTGGCCGGTTCGGCTGGTTTCGGCCAAACCATGCACACCCCTAGTCACGGGTCAAATACTATGAAGCTCAATTTTTGTTCATGTATATTCCTAGTTTTAGGCGATGAGAAAGAAATGTGACCACTTAGTGCCAAGTTTTACCACTTTTCAATGGATCTGATTATAGTAGATAATTTTTGACACGACACGAACTTGCACGAACAAGACTCAACCCGTTAAGCTCTAAACACAAATACGATAACACACACAGACTGCAAGCTAGCTCTACACTTATGACTAAATTTTTTTGACATGATACAAACCCGCACAAATTGAACATTAGTAAGAATGCTTTTACCATGGCTAGTGTCACACGGCAAAAATCCTTATAAAATTTTTGCCCATGTGCGGCGTTGATTCACCACGAACCAACCAGTCTCTCACAAGTCCTCCATGAACTTGCTACATTTTTTAAGCGCACCACCGTTGTGTATATTTTTTAGTATGCAGCGGAAAATACTTAAGGGACAAGCACTAAGCAAGTACGACAAACACACTTTATTAATATCACCAAAATATTACAAAGGAGCACTTGCTCGTGCCTAATATACACAAAACTTGTTTACATCGTGTTGGCTCAACCAAATTGTCTCGCCCAACACTTACAACATACTCTCCCCTCAAGGACGAGTGTCTATCTCACAAGTAAGGCTTATTCTAGCCCGGGTGGCTTTTTCTAGCCCGGGGTGGCTTACCAAATCTCAATCTAGTACAGCCTATTTATAGGTGAAGGACACACCCCTTCACTAGTGTTTTCCGACGGGTCACAATGCTTCAAATCCTTGGCACCCCTTGGATTTTCGCCCACAGCCTTTGATCAGCCTCCAACATCTTCCTTTAGTCGAAACACGACTAAAAACTCGTGGATGACTCGGTCAAATCTGAACAGGTATGAAGATAGCCCGAAGGGACATGTCCCTTGGCGATGCCAACTGCCGGTACTCGTCGGGTTGCGCGCGCCCACGCACGCGCAGCATCCCCACGCGAGTTCCCGTCGGGCCGTGCGCACCCCGCGTGCGCCCTGCTGCCTGCCGCGCCCATCTGCCGCAATCTCTCGCCAGGCCGAACATGCCCTACGCACGCCTGCCCGATCCTGTGCCAACATTCCGCAAGCATCGCCCATCAGACACGCGAACGGACGCAACCATTCGCCAAGTTGATCGCGCCCCTTCACGAGTAACTGCCGTGCGCGCGCGCCCGTCTCTCGGTCGACCTCGCCCGGCCTCCCGCAGCCTGCCCGCGAGTCTCCGCAACCCGCGGGCACACCGCACGCACCCTGCCGAGGACTTCCCGCAAGGCCCCGGCAGGTTCCCCGCAACTCGGCACGCACGCATGCACTCATGCGCGCCAATCTCCCGCGGCCACGCCCGCACACCACGTGCTCGTGCTCCCCCGGCCTCGCTCGCATGACTCGACCGCCTGTTGCAACATCTCGCCTCCCGACGGATCATCTTGCCATGACCCGACGCTGTGCGCCAACACTCGCACATTCGCCCGACACATGCGTGCGCATCCCGTACTACGCCCGCACGTGGATCCATCCCCGCACGTCCGTCCCATACCGTCCGTACTAGAATTCGGTCTCATGTGTTCATGCCTCGCACATTCTTGGCACCTTGCGCCCATACTCGCAAGTTTGCCTACACAAGACTCGGTCGCCCACGAGTCTTCCCGACGAGTACCGCATTCCTCGTCGCCTACGGGTAATCTTGCCCGCACAACGTGTGTTGCTCCGCACAACACTCGGCCCGACTCTTCATCCATGCCTTCCTAGTACTCCCCACGAGTACTTGTGCCCGGTCTCTCACCCGTGCACTCGAGTATCCGATACTCGTATTTTGGGGGTGTAACAGCTAGCTTCAATACCCACCGTACCTTTGCCTTCTACTTGTAGCTCATTTCTATTTCCAAGCCCCACCTTCAATTTTTCTGCCTCATTAAGCTCCTTGAATATAGGTTTTAATCCTGGCATGTGATTCAAACAACTGCTATCTATGAACCACACATCTGTTGTCTTCCGATCACTTGATACATGAGACATAAAAAGCTTACTTTCGCCCGCTCCTGCATACTCTAATATCTCATTATCTGCTGCGAAATTGGCTCGTTGATTTTTATGCCAACAATCTGTCTTTATGTGGCCATATTTTTTGCAATGATGGCATTGAATTATAGTCTTGTTGCTTTCTCCAAAACACCTGCTTTCTTCATTTCTGGTGCTTATTTTTTCAAAACCATGGCCTCGATCATGGTGTCCTCTTCTTCGTCCTCGGGCCACTGAAGGATAACCTTCTTCATATTTTGGGGCTGAATCTTTCACCTGAAACGCTTTATCCTCGTTTCTTTCCATCGATCTATTCATTCTAGGCTCATGTGCTTGAAGAGAGCCATTAGTTCATTAAATGGAAAGGTAGACAAATCTTTTGATTCTTCTATAGCAGCAACTACATGACCAAATTTTTTAGTTAAGCTACGCAATACCTTCGAAACTATGGTCTGATCGATAATCTTCTCACCGAAAGATCGCATTTGGTTGATAATTGTCGTTGCCCGTGACAAAAAATCAGCAATTGATTCTCCATTCTTCATCATCAAAGTCTTAATTTATTTTACCACGAGCACTCTGAATCGCCTTGGAACTCCTTTTGTAAAATCAACCATGCTTCCTTTGATGTTGTTGCAGCAACAATCTTGAGAAAATACTATCATGGATTGCTTGTTGAATGATTATCAATGTCTTGGAGTCCTTCTTTCTTTTCTCCCGCAACCTGCCTTCGTCGCCGGAATCAACATAACCTTGTTCCACCAGGTCCCACAAGTCTTGTGATTTGAGTAGAGTCTTCATAGGAATGCTCCAAAATTCATATCCTCCTCCTTTGAAAACAAGAGAATGAGAGGTTGTGTTGTAGCCATTTCATTGCTACTCATTTTCTTCTTATTCTTCGTCTTCTTCTTCTTTTTTCACTCAACTCACTCTCTCAACCTTGCTCTCATACCAAATCTATTGGAGAAGTTACATATTTTAGGAGAAGGAACAAAGATAATATATTTTCTCATTAACAATAAAACAAACACCTAATATACAACATAACATGAGGTTTAATGATAATAAATCCAGATAAATGACCATGACTCCACTACCATATCCACTAACACCATGATTTAACTCACCTAAATACTAATAAAAGAAAATTGTAACAACATATGAATTAAAGTCTAGTTCATTTGAATCATTCTCCAATAGGTGGCCCATGGTAGATGAGTTTGATGAATTAATACAAAAAATGGGAGGTCTTCTTAGCAAAAATACCGGGACCGTAGGTGGAGAAGACGACATCAACCAGAAGCGGGAATTGCAGCAACACGAAGGAGGCGATCGACAAGCATGCCAAGCCCGCCACCACACCAAAAACCCATCTGTCCTTCCCCAGAATCACGAGATATAGCATCGCGCCGAACGCTGCCATCATGAACGTGATCGACACGAAGAGCATCAGAAGGCCGATGCATAATCTGCTAGGCAGAATATACATAAAATCTTCTTCTGCGTAGCGTGACGTCAGGATTGATAGAAACATCAGAAGAGAAGTCAGCGATGTGAACAGCGACACCGCATCCGAGATGATGAACAGCACGAAAGCAAATGTGTCCTGGAATATCGGAATGCCGGATTCGGACCCCAGGCCGCCGGGCACCGTGAAGGCCGCCACGAACATCACAGTCGCTATCAGAGCTGCTGCAATGGTGCACGAGTTAGCCGTGCTTCTCATCCACTTCTCCCCATCCGCTTTTAACTGCTTGTGCTCCTCCGCGAACAACATTTGCGGAGTATGACCATCTTTATTCGGCCAGTCTCTGCGAGAAGGATGAACGAACTTCTCCGCTTCCTTAAACCATTGCAGTTTGATAACTGTAGAAACAGTAGCAAATAAATTTGTAAAACCCTAAGGTTGTCGAACCCACAAGGATAGTGCTACGAAGGGATTCATGTACTAGAGATGGTTTTCAGAACTATTGTTTGGGTAAATCAATTCAAAAGGGTTTTGGGTTTTTCAAAACAATTAATTTAAAGAGAAAATTCAAATATGAAAAAGCACAGATTCTAGGGAAATCTACCAAACTGATCAGCATGCAAGAAATAAATATTCAAACCCACAAAACAAAATTTTGGTGGAAAACCTTTTATTGTGGAATTAATTCCTTGGTCGGGCAATTAAAACCTAAATTACTAATTAGTGATCTATCTCCTCTCGGTCTCAAAATACACCAATTAATCAATTTCATAAAAATCTTGATTTTCCTACAATTGAAATCTTCGTGGTCAGACAGATAATCAAAAGTATTAAACTCTCACTTCCTATTATCGATTTTCACCTTTCGGTCCTTCAATCAATAACTAACACCTATTCCAATTTTCATCTCTCGATCCTTCAATTGAAAATAGATTTGAAATAAAATCAAAGAGTTTAAACCAAGGGTTTGAATAAATAAATCTAAACAAGCATCACAGATGGAGAAACCCTAGAACCTGTTTAGGGTTCTAGCCTAACATATTGAAAGTAAACATTGCAGGGAAAAATAAAGATTGCATTGAAAAATAAAGGTTCAACAAAAACTAAAGAGGAATTCTAAAAACATAAAGGGAAAACAGAAAATAAAGGATGGAATAAAAGATGGGATTCAAAACTAAAAAGGGGGCTAATAATTCTGAGCTGTTGAAGAGTTTATATAGTAGTAGGGTTGAGGCCTTGGATGCATATCTTCAAAAGGTATGATTGATTGCTTCCAATTAGATGTATATCTTGTTCCCCAAGCAATTCTCGCCCAAAATATATGAAAATCTCGCCAATTCTCGCCATTCATGTATGTCTCGGCCGAGATGGATCTTGCCCCGGCCGAGATGGAAAATTCGGCCCGGCCGAGATGGATTTGATTTCGGTCGAAACAGAGACATTTCCGCCACTTCCGACCCTTCTGCGCAGTCTCGCGGTTTTGGCCATAACTTTCGCGTCCAAACTCCGATTGATCCGATTCCAGTTGCGTTGGAAAGCTAACTCAAAGATCTTTCAAATGATATGCGCCATTAGCTCAGATTCCAACGGTGGAAGAAGTAGTGACTGTTTCTTTGAACATCTGCTGCTTTCGGTACGGGTTCTCTATTGGATTTGGCCTAAAACCTGTAAAATCTCACCATGGCAAGCATAACACCCTCTAATATACACTCATGCTCAGTTTATTCAAGAAAACAAGTTAAAATGCATAAAAGAAAGGAAAAACAATGCGATAAGAGAGTAGAAAAACGAGCTTATCACAGTTCACGTTGCATTTGCAGGGCAGCGTTAGGGAGAAGATCGAGTTTGTGAGGGGGAGCAATCTTGGCACACAGGTGCATGAGATTATTGTGAAAAACATCGCGTAAGAGGAGGAAATTGAACTTGCGGTCGCTCATGTTGTAAATGAGATTGAAAACGTTTTGGATGCGATCTCGAGCGGCTAAAAAGAAAATGTTTCTGCCATTATCGGGGTCCTCTGCAAAAATAGACGTGGGAAACGTTTCGATGATGAGGTGTACAATCTCATGGAGCCCATGCGTCGCCGCTAAGATGATGGATTTGTGGTAAATGTCCGAAGCTTCTTCGTAAGGCATCAATTCTATTTTCTGGCACAGGCTTTTCACTAGTTGGAGCGCTTGTTCATGCTTCAACTTCTTATCACCGATGATTTTCAGGCACTGTTATTAATTTTTATCCACATATATAATATAAATGAATTAAATTCAATACTAGCTAATAAAACATGAATATATATTACAGTAATTATTATTTAATATTACTCTTACCTACGTGTTCCACAGCTTTATAAATCATGGCACCCACCCGCTGCTTCGCTGTAAAAGTAAAACTAACATTTTTTCCATGTGTCAACTGATTTTCAATGTCAGCAGCAGCTGTACATGATGTCCGCTCCAAGGGAGTGATACCTTCCTTGCCATGCACAATGTGGATCAGGAAAGGTCAAATTTGAGCATTCAAAATCAGTTCGTCTGTAATAATGCTTACAGGAGTAGATGAAGGCGTGCCACCAACTGGATGAGTCTGCATCTGGAAATGCACTTCTCATTCGAGCTATACTAGAAAAGGCTGATTCATTATCATCTTCACTCGATCTTGCCAAAGCTGGGTACTTCCCCACCAAATCCACTGCCACATCTGTAGACAGGTGTTAATCATTAATTCAATCTACAAATTAAGCTTATTAGTTTACAAGCTAGCCCACCAAAGAATTCAGAAGAGGTTACTGCCTTCAGAAGCCTGACGCCTAATTCGCCGACAAACGGACTGTTCTCCACGTCGGACTTGGACATCCGAATCAAGTACTTGAGAATCTCTTTCTCACATTGAATGGTCGCGATCTGCACCGGCAGCCGATTCGAAATATTTGTGATATACTGCAGATCAGGATTCCGATTCACCAACATGACGACGGCTTCCATGTTTCCGGCTTTTGCAGCGTAGTGTAGAGCAGTTTCATCTTCGAAATCCTTGAGCGCCAGCGCCTCGTCCGGCAACAGTTCCAGCAGATTTTTCATGAAATGGTTTGCTTTCCCTGTCCCAACTGCTACGTGGAGAGGCGTCTCCAATCTACTGCTGATTATGGCTGTGGTAAGCTCTTTATCTTGTCCGAACAACTTCTCTGCCGTCTCCCAATCGCCTCTCAGAGCTGCTTTATACAGTCTCCTACAATTGAATAACGCTGTCTCTCCTTGCGGAGCCTCCCACACCCGCATTATTTTATCACCTCCTTCCTTATCCGAAGTGCCTGTATCACTTTGAACGACATTGTCGCCGCCGCCGCTGGGGACGGCCAGCTCCATCTTGCCGGAAGTTTGATCAGTTGTTTTCGACAATTGGCCTTCTGATGGATAAATATTTACACACAAGATTGATTTTAAAATGGAGCTAAAAGCATTACAACTATATCTATATATATATTAAAATAATAATGGAGGATAAAATAATCAAATTGTAGTTGTACTAATACTTCATTAATTGAGTTATTAAGTTCATTTATTATAAAGTTATAATTATTTTACTTAATTCAAATGTATGAATGATTTTTATGATCATTATTTTTAAAATATTATGAGAATAATATTAAAAGAATAACAATTTTATTGTTCATGATATTTGTATAAAGATTTATGAGAATAAAAAATTATTTTTCTTAATTCATCTATCAATTAATCTTATATTATTTTATTATATATTCTTATATGTACTTCGAGTATTTTTAATCAAATATGAAAATATATAAAAAGAAAACATAAAATTTCTTATTTTAATAAATTATAATTAAAAATGTATTGATATCTAATATTGTAGAGTAAAATGAAAGATTAAAAAAATAGAATATTGTGTAATAATACTACCGCTAAAATATTATTGTATCACACTATATCATAAAATAAAATAAATTTAAAAATTATTAGAATGTTACACTACGAAAATGGAATAAATAAGAAAATAATATTAATGCATTACACTTCAAATTTTTTTAATGAAGACAAATTACAGTAAAATCAAATATTATATATTGTTTTAATGAGAGGAAGAGAAAATTGAAACTAATGAAAATTCAATTCAAAGAAGTTGTAAAGTAAATATGATTTGCTTAGTGTGCGATGAAATTATTGAAACAGTATAACATAACTTATTTTATAGTATATAGTGCAAAATATTTAGTTGTTGATTCCCAAGATAGGTTGTTGGTCTCTCCTTCTGCTTAAAAATAATCAATTAAAGTAACAATTTTTAAAGATATTTTTACAAAAATATAGTGATATATCCTACATAGGAATAAATATGTTTCTTTTTGTTGCATTCAAAATTCAAAAAGTTTGAAATACGTGTGAGTTTTTGAATAGGCTGAAAGAAAGAGAAGTAATTGCTTAAAAACTTAATTTTTCTAATAGTAGCATGTTGAAAATTTTCCACAACAAAAAATAAGAAAAATTATTAAGCATTAAAATTTGTAAATTATGAAGTAAACCCATCATATGAAAAAAAAAATACTATGTCCCATGAAATTAGTCACATTTTTTATTTTTGTTTGTCCCATGTAATTGTTCAATTACTAAAAATGGAAAAGTAATCATCTCACACTAATAAATTATCAATTTCTCTTATTTCTATCTGCTTGGTTATTGTGCCGAAACAAATGTGACTAACTAATATATAGATCTAGGTCTAGGAGCACAAGTGGTTAAGCATTTGATCTATGATTAATTAGTCATATTTTTTACTCACATTTAAACATACACTCCCTATTTAAATTGTATAATCCAATTTTTAAAAAAATAAAATAATGTATAAACATTATTTAAAGAAAAAATTAACATTTAGACATATAAATGAATTCTACTAATTATTAAAATAAATATAAGTTAATATAATATGTATATATATGTACACTATACACTACAAAAAACTAATAAATTTGCGACGGAAACTTTTGGTTGCAAATCTAATGTTTTCCGTTGCAAATAAGAAAATCGCGACTGATTTGCGACTAAATTGAGCCGTCGCAAAATCTAAGGTTGCAAAACCAATTTGCGACCAAGCACAAATTTTGGTTGCAATATTCTGCGACCAATATAAAACCAAAATGTCGTCGCAAACTTTGCAACCAAATTGCAACCAATGTTGTAGTCGCAAATTTTTGCAACCAACTTGCGACCAAAGTGGCGTCGCAAAATTTTGCAACCATTTAGTTGTCGCGAATCCGTCTCTATAGCTTTGACCAGTTTTGCAACCACTTTATTGTTGCAAATCCGTCGCGATTCTTAAATTTTTTTTAATTATATATTTTTTTTTCTTTTTCTTCCTGTTTAACAAATCACCATAAACCAAACAGCAAAAAACAAGAATCATATATATTTCATCATACATTTTCATTAAATAATATTTCATTCCTACATAAAAAATTAGAATTTATGAGTACCAACTGCATTGGGATAAACAATCAACAAGTTAGAGAGCTAGTTTTCAGTCTTTACAAAATATTAATCAAAATCTTCAACTCTTGTCCTTCTTTCCATTATCCCATAAGTCCAAAATTAACCTACATATGAACAAGAAAAAATCGAATTATAACTAGGGATATATTATTTAAAAATAAAAGAAATATGTCAAGTCATTCCCAAGGCCAACCAAACAAAGGTAAGCTACGACACTATACTAACTCAAATTATCAAAACAAACAAACATAATTAAAACCACTCATTGCTAAAAGCTGAATAATTATACTTGAACAAGACTTCACATAAATAGATGCAATCATGCAAAATGAATCCAAAAACCAAAGTGGGAAGTAGAAAATGATCACGTTTCCTCGTATTTTAGATTACACATAGCTACCACGTTGCATATATATCTACTTCTCCAAACATATTATAGAAAGCATATGCCTCTCAAGGCTAAGTACAGCTTAGAAACCCTCTCGGAAAAGATTTCCACAGGACAGAGATGGCTTCCTGAGGAAAGAGACAAATGACAAGCAACTTTACTAGAAGACAACTCACTGATTCAGAAAATTGAGAGACATGAAGGTATGGGAGCATGTGCATGTGTATAAGAGAAATTTCTGATAGCAATCCTCTTTGGAATTGGAATTAATACTCTTATTTAAAGAAGAGAACAATGTTGCAATGTTCAAACGTTATGTTAAGCTATGACATCTAGGCGGCTTCAGCATTTCCACCCTTCTTTTACATAAAAAGTAAGATAAATCCATAATAATGAAGAATTTCTGCTTCAAGAAATTTGTTTGATTAAGCCCAAAGCCCACACAAGTGAAACTTACAAGCATTATTAGTTTATTATTAACATTCTTGAGCTGGGCTTTTCTTCCTAATTTCCGACCACGATAATTGAAATGTCATGCCTGAGCTAAACTACACTTCCAATGTGATGCATGCAATTACGTGACCTCAGACTTTCTGATGAAAACTCATCACCAGAACAGAAGGATTTCAGTTGCTGTCAGAATCCTTAGAAACAGTCTCACTTTTCCTCAGCTTATTAAAAGTTTTTTAGAATCAAATGTGGTGAACAACTTCTCACATCACTCGTCCATTTATTTGAATTACATCATTCACTTGACAATACAATACTATTTTGCAACCAACTCCTGTGTGTACAAGGCTGCTGATTTCATCTCCAACTTCATTGATGAACCAATCTAGGCATGATTAGGTCATCTGCTAAATTATAATGTTGGAGCAAATTCATATGCATAGCTTTCTAACTTATGGCGTTATGAATCCACCTATGTAAGGCTAGAGTGAATATATAATATATAAGAGCATATATGCCTTTTGAAAGACAGCAAACCACATCATGAAATAGTGGACTTTTCACTGCTACATCTAACGTAGACAAGAAACGAATTTGCTAAAGAAATCCGAGTTGACTTTTTAAATTATAGAAATTCCTTCATACTGCTAATTAGAAATAGATAATGTACCTCAAAACTTGGATACTCTATATGGCACTCAAAGGCTTCATCCCCTTTTTTCTGTCAAGGAGAAGAAAAACACATGAAACTCCAAAAATTCATCATGCAAAGGAAGTGACAGAAATATTCACAGAAAACAAGATCATGACTAAGTTAACATCCATAGCTCGTCCAAACAATCCAATGCATATGGAGAAAAAATTAGCTTTAAAAACAGTTCAAAAAGAAAAGGAGATTCTGGGAAGAGACTCAAAATATACCACATAATTAACCCAAACTAAAGCATACAACAAAATAATTGCAAATTCCTAGCATGTTACCTTGGAGTAGATGTAATTCTGCAAGTCCACAAATATTTCACTGCAGAAGTCTCTGCAATCCACTGTATAAAATGCAATGCGCTTTACAGATTTACGACACTTCTCATTAACTGATTTCTGCAGGAGATGCATCAAAAAGACTTATGAAGAAAAAAGACAATATGGAGATATGTAAAAACAAGCCAAGAAATAGGTCAGATGCCACACCTTAGTTGAAGAAGAGCAATAACTGAGAACCACAACATCAAACTTGTGAAAGAAGTCAGCACCAAAGTTTGATAATTGACCTGCATTCCTTTCGCAGTGAGTGGATGACATAAATAAAGCAAAATATATTGGCCTGAAACATTCTTAATACTTCAGAACTTCCCCAGACATAATGGGAAGTATTTCTTAAATGCATGTGCATGCTTAATGAAAATGGTGAAAGGCCCACTGAAGTAGAGTTAAGATTACATAAGCCTCGAGCTTTCCAAAGCTAACAGATGGCAAGTTACACAGCTTACTCCGGCAGTTTAGTCCATTAATGGCCGACATTAATGGTTATAATCTACCTAATATCCAGTCAAAATGATCAAGATCAGGGAGGTTTTCATATCAGCACTAAATTTTATATCACAAAATATCAAATATATTCACAAATAAAATAGAGAATATCACTAACATAGCATACTATTTTAGATCTTAATTGAAAATTTAATTAATTGTATGTTTCCAGAACTCATGGGCTTGAATATATACCGAAACCCATATTCAAGAATCAGCATATACCTGCCCACTATAAAAAAACCCTTAAAGACAGGAAAAAGATTTTAAATGTTAAATGGAATGTATTTATTATATAAAATAGAGTGTATATATTTTAGTAGAGATGGCGTGGTCATATTTGACTCCATAATTATGTTGACCCTTTGATTAGAGTAACCATGTGTTGGTATCAGTTACATTTAGATAATGTATGCAAAGCCGCAAGTGTAGTCTCTAGATCTGGAATTAAATCAGGCTCATAATTAGTTTTTGAAATTTGAGAAGTAAAGGATCAATATATGTTTAACCATAAGTTGCAACAGTACAATCTGCCTAAATAGTGAAACTACCGAACTGTTTGGAATACATTCAGTTCTTATTGGCTAATATTTTTCAGTTAATCAGAGAATTTCCAGAAATTCATGACTCATATAAGTTGGTGTAGGAGAATATTACAGCATAGTGGAAACTCTGCACTATAGCAGTTCAAGCCACATTTGTAAATGGAGAATTCTGTTCACCAATTCAACGGGTAAGATAGAAGTAGATATGTGCTACAGTGATAGATTGTGTTCATATCAAGAATGGAAAAGCAAAATATTTGAACAACCTATTCGGTGTAGGACATGGACAGAATTTCCCCAAAATTTTGCACTGAATGGGGTGACAAATCATGCCTAAACATAAATTAGGATAACTAATTCACCAAACTCAGCAAACATGAAACACAAAATACAGAATGAGCGAAGCATATTAAACAACCAAGCTTCTGTAGCTGACTATGGGTAAAATGACACAGGCAAGAGCAACACCCCATACTTACTACACTGTACTCCATAGCAAAAAATGGAATGATAATGAAATAAAATGAGAAGAAGGAGGAGCAGAGGTAGATGCATACCTGAGATTTAGAGAAAGGTCGGAGCACAACTCAGCGGAGAAATAGCTAACCGTCGGAGCCCGTGATGGATGGAGGTGCGCGCAGAAGAGCCGACCGGAGACGGTGGTCGCAAATGAATTAGAGGGAAATTGAAGAGTCGCGCGAAATTCATTACCTAAAATCCTAAAATATTGCAACCAAATTGCGACTAAAATGGTAGTCGCAAATATTAAATATTAAAAAAATAATAAATTCAATTTTGCGACTAAACACAAACTAAAATACTAGTCGCAAAATTTTGCGATCACAATATTTGTCGCGAGTCCGTCCCTAAACCCTAAAATTAGAAACCGTCGCAAATTTGTTGTACTATCGTCGCAAAATAACAACCACAATTCTTATTGGTCGCGAATCCGTCGCGAATAAATGATTTTTTTGTAGTGATATGTGTTATCATATTATTTATAGTTTACGAATATTAAAATTTATATTATTCTTATTTTCTAGGGATAAAGGTCAATTTAACCCTTCGACTATTCAAATAGGATCACATTAGCCCTCTGTAACTATTTGGTTCAATTCAACCCTTCGACTTATAAAATTGGTTCACTTAAGCCCTTTTACTTTTAAAATGACTGGAATACCCTTTTAAGAAATATCACAAATATTTTATGATTACATACTTATTTTAATTTTTTTTCTTTTGTATTACTTATATTATTTTGATTTTTTGTAATAAAAGAAATACAAAAATATTTGTTATATTTTTTTGGATTTATTGGATTATGTAAAACTTTAAATATCTAATTTATATTATATTATAAATATAATTTCACTTACATAAATTTTATAAATTCTTATAAGCTATGTTTCAAATTGATGTACACTTATTTCGTTATTTTGGATTTAGTATAAATTTCATGTTTTATAAATTTGTTACAATTCTTAATAAAATAATTAATCCGATCTTTTAATTTTAATAATATTATTATTTACATTTTAAAATTTAATTATTATCTTGAGTGTTTTTATTTGCACAAATGTATAATTAGTAATTACTTTCGTACTTTATAATTCGTTTTGATATTCATTATATTATTAATTTTAAAATAATTAATATTATAATGAAATTATTTATGGTACATTATACTAATAATTTATTATGTCCTTTGGATTTAATAAATAATTAGAATTTATTAAATTTATGTAAGTGGAATTTTACTTATAATATATTTAAATTAAATATTTAAGAATTTACGTAATCCAAAAAATCCAAAAAAATATAACAAATATTTTTGTATTTCTTTTATTACATTTAGTGTTTTTATTTTCACAACTAAAAAAATAAAAATAATATAAGTAATACAAAAGAAAAGAAATTAAAATAAGTATATAATTATAAAATATTTGTGCTATTTCTTAAAAGGGCATTTCAGTCATTTTTAAAGTAAAAGGGTTAAAGTGAACCAATTTTAAAAGTTGAAGACTTGAATTGAACCAAATTGTCGCAGATGGGCTAATGTGATCCTGCTTGAATAGTCGAAGGATTAAATTGATCATTATCCCTATTTTTTATAAATAAAATATCAAACATAATGTTTAAATATAAATAATTAAAATCTCACGCATTGCGTAATATTATGTTATATTGTTTTATCACCTCCTTCCTCATCCGAAGTAGGGGTGTGCATGGTTTGGCCGAAACCGGCCGAACCGGCCAAACCAAATTAATTTGGCCGGTTTGGTTGGTTTGAAAAAAATAATTGGCCGAGTTGGTTTGAAAAAATCTCAAACCGGATGATTTGGTTTGGCCAATGGTTTGAAGGATGAAACCGGCCGTTTCGGCCGGACCGGCCATATAAATAATATAATTTTAAATATAATAATGATAATAAAATATTATTAGATAGAAAGCTAAAATATCAATTATATTGATATATATGTTCGTTGCTTATCTCAAAAAATCAACTTATATTTAATTGTTCTTATCTCATATTTATAATTAATGACGAGCGAGACATATTTATATTAGTTTTATTTTGTGTATCATTCTTTTATTAATAATTAATAATCAAATTGATATATAAATTTCATTGTTTGCAATATTATTAAATGAATAATCTTCAAACCGTTTAAACCGGCCGAACCAAACCGTTTTAATATGGTTTGGCCAGTTTGGTTTGAAATAATTATTTGGTTGGTTTGATTTGTAAAAATTTCAAACTGTACCTATTGGTTTGGTCCGTATTTTACCCCTTAAACCGGTCAAACCGGACCGTGCACACCCCTAATCCGAAGTGTCCGTATCACTTTGAACGACGCCGCTGGGGGCGGCCAGCTCCATCGACTGGAGAGTAAACATATTTTCCAGCTCCATCCAAACATCCATGGCTGTCTTCAACCCCACACATCACCAAGTGCGTCTTCCCCGATCGACCCCAAGATCCATCCTTTAACAAGCCTGTCTCTTCTACTACGCAGTTTTTCGTCAGCCGGCTAGCAACCCTTGGCTTCCCAGCAGGCAAACCATCTGCTCTTTCCAGATGTCGTATTTGCTTCTGTCGCCGTCACTCAGATAGGGCGTCACCGTTACATAATTTCTGAAGTTAACCTCACACTGCTCCCGATGAAGCCATTGATGTAACCTGCAAAGTTATGTATTATTGCTCACCAGCATGATTTATATATGTTAACATGTATATTTATATTGAAAGGTTGAGAAATTAAATATTTTCATGATTATTTAGATTATAAATTATAGAATTTGAGACCAATTTATTGAGGAAGTTGCAAATCAGTTTCATTTATAAAAAATAAATATGATTTCTGTCCACCAGCTTGTTTGGTTTGGTTATTTTGGCATATAGTTTGTAACTATAATTTTAATATTAAAATACTTATTTGTTTTTAATTATTTACATTATTGTATTGTGCCTTTTGGATTGCACAAATAAAGAATAACTGAGTAAATTTCTTTGAAAGATCATCATATCATGCAAATTTTAGGCCAATAATATGACTAAAATAAACACCATAATTTATCTCAAAAAAAATAATAAACATTTAAACGCAACAAGTGCGGCCATTCATACAGTGACCAAAATTTAAAAAAGAAATTATAAAAAATATAAAATAGAAAATTCAAAAGCAACAAATTTTCATCAGCTCTCGAAATCGTTTTTCATCGACTTGCCATACTTGTTGATCATCTTCTCATCAAACTCCCTGTTCTTCACCTCTGCAATTCTCGCCGCATTCGCCATCGACTCCTCTTGAATCCTCGAGATTTTCTGCCTCCTCTTCCTCGCGGTGGCCTCTCGCTCCGCCTCCAGCCCCTCATACTCCCTCACCCTGCAGCTATGCACCACGCAGCTCAGCAACAAAACCCCCAACTGCATCACGAACATCGCCATCAAAACCCCGCACTCCAACCTCACCAACACCTTCGCCTCCCTCGGATCCCTCGGCGACTTCAGCATCGACAGGCTCGATTTCTCCTTACTGAACAGGGCTAGGATCCCGATCAACTGGCTGGCCGAGGAGGCGAGGAGGAGAGAAACATGCGTGACGAAGCAGAAATGAGTGAGGCGGGAGTAGAATCCGACGATGGAAGACAGAAGAGAGACGGCGGAGATCATCAGAAACGCCCAGCCGAGAGATGTCGGCGGCATTCGGAGCGCGATCGTGGGGAATATGGAGGCGGCGGAGAGAATGAAGAGGATGAAATTGAAGAAGGAGAGGAGGAGGGTGAGGAAGGAGCAGGAGCTTCTGGGGCTGGATGAAGCCATAGCGACGTCGTATTGTGTATGATCGTTGCGTTTGTGTGAAGGTGGAGGAGGATTTGTGAATATATGCAGGACATAATTGTGGCCGTTTGAAATAGGAAGGTAACGGCTATTTGCTTAATCAGATTTCAGGTGTACGCTTTTTTATTGTTTGAATTCGAAATTGAATGGGCCGCGCTTGTTTGTGGGCCTCTTGCAATGTTCAATGGCCCACCCTGAATAGTATATATATTTAGATATGGCAAAAACTTGTATGAGATGGAGATACATTGATGTATTCTGATCAGAATATAGATTTTCGACCGGAATGCTCTCATTTCTAATCAGAATTAGAAAATTTTTATCAAAATTGATGGCATTATGTTGTTAAATGTAGCCTATGTAGGGATGGAGAAAAATACTGAAATATCTGATATATCATATCGAAAATATATCAAAATTATCGAATTCTTGGTGTATGTTAATTTTTGGTAAGGCATTATACCGTACTGAAATTTTTTTGTACGGTAAGTCGGTAACGGCATGACCATCTGAATATTTATCGAATACAAGGAAAATAAATATATTTTTGTTTTTGTTTTAAAACAATAAATTAGAAATAAAATCAAGTCTTTTCTCTCCACCTAACAATACTACTGATATAAACATATTTTTTGAACAAATATTAATAAAAGAAATTGTGAAAATCAAAGTACATAAAAAAATTTCGATATGTTATCAGTATACGGAAATAATAACAAAATAAATAGTATATAAATTATGTCACGGTAAATCATATAAATTTTTATCATACCATAAATTTTAATAAGGTATAAGATTTGAAAGGAAAAAAAAAGTCTCATATACCCTATTAAATCATCCCTAGCTAGTTAAATAAATTCTCTTGTTGATTTGGAAGATTCTGAACGCGTAGACTTAAATCTTAATTGTACTTATTATTTTGTTTTGATTTTTTGGGAAACTTCTGTATGATGACATCCATGAAAATGTAATTATATCAAATGTTGCAGGATATAATTGAGTATAGTACTGCTTAAAATCACATTTCCAACCATTGATATCGTATTAAACCATTTCAAATTCTTTATATATAGAACGTATTATTAAATTTGCAGCTACTGAAAATAATATAAACGCCGATGGAGATAAAAATATGAACACAAAAAAAGGGGGGCGTGACAAACAAGGAGGTGAGTGAAAGATTCATAGTATTAGAGAGAGAGAGAGAGAGAGAGAGAGAGAATATTTTTGAGAGAAATGATGTGTATGGATGAGCTTTCCCTACATAAAAGTGAGATTTTATGGGTGCAATATTTGTCGTTACACTCTTCACTGTGAATAAAATGGTAAAAAAGGTTAGGAGTTGGAAGACAAGGTAGAGGAAATAAAGGGCAGGGCATTGAAGAAAGAGGTGTAACAAACAAATGGTTGGCGTCAGTGTCATAGCATGGCATGGGCAGTCGTAGCCTAGGTAGAGAGAGATAAGAGAGAATGCAAAAAAGAGGAGAGACTTGTTTTACTTTTATTTCATTCTCACCTGTCGTCAACCTTTTTCAAAAAAAAAAATTATATATTTCTACCTAAAAATGAAAAAATATAATAAAAAATTGTCATCCTCCTCAACCCAACCACCTTAAAAATTATAATTCCAAGGCAGTGAAGTGCGTTGCCATTAATATATGCAGTTACAACTTTGAATCTATTCTAAATCAAGCATGTCACATTAAACTCATCTTTACTCATTCACATCAAGTTTTATATATATTTTCCAGGGTAAAATATACAAATATATCCCAAACTTTGAACGAGTTCCCAATTTTATCCTAAAATTTTTAATATAATGATTTCAGTCTTAAACTTTGAATGAGTTCTCAATTTTATCATAAACTTTTAAGTATAACAGTTTCGGCCTAAATTTTAAATGAGTTCCCAATTTTTTTCCCACTGTCAATATTTAATCATCGAAAATCTTACGTGGACACACATATTTACGTATCATACTATATTAATCTTCACTATATATTCTACTTTCAAATTAAAAGAATATTATTTTCGTGAATAATTTATTTTAAAATTAGATATAAGATAATAATTTAAATATATTTGTTTTTAATATTAAAACAAATAAAGACATAGAATCAAGTCATATCTTAATAATTTATCAAATATATTTGTTTAAAATTCTTTATATTTAATAAAGATATCATGAGTTTTATGAAAATGTATTACTCTGAAATTTCTTATTCTTAATAAATATTTCATGAATGTCATGCAATGACATGGAAGGGTAGTGTAGGACATGTAATTGTTTGTTTTTGTGTAAGATTTTCGATGTTTAAATATTGACAGATGAGAAAAAATTCAAAATTTAGGTTAAAATTGTTATATTTAAAAATTTGAGATAAAATTAGCAACCCATTCAAAATTTAAACTTAAAATTATCATATTTAAAAATTTTAGAATAAAATTAGGAACTCATCCAAAATCTGGAATATTAGTAACTCATCAAAAGTAGTCTTGAATACATTTGTATATTTTCTATATAATTTGCTGGACTTCACAGATACGAAAAAGTTGGTGGTACACGAAATCTGCAATTTTTTACTACTAATGATGAGAAACCAAATACAACAATGTCCATTGAGGTGGACTTAGGATAGACACAGACTCTATTAACACTGACTCCAACACTATTCAGACATGAAACATTGGATGGTAAGACTTAAAACTAGACACATTTAAAACATTACAGATAAACTGGCTTATTAGAGGACACAGAAGAGGAGAGACATCTCAGAAGTAGCAGCAGGTACAGGCTCCGGGGCAGGGGCAGCCGCAAGGCGGTGGCCGGTTGGTCCTGGGCACATACTTCCTCATCCAGACATGCTTCCCGTTGATGGTGAACTTGGCCTTGCTCAGACCATTCAGAATGGAGCGGATGAAGGCAGGCCTGAGGAAAACTATTTTAGCATAAAGAGATTGCTCATCAGGCCTCACCTCTTGCATGTGGAGTGATTCGATGCAGTTCCCGAACAGCCTACCGAAAAACTGCCTCACTTCGAGTTCAGTCACAGGATAGCCCTTGGAGAATGTCACGAACATGGTCCTCTCATTCCTCGTATCGTTGTTGACTGGGGCTGGAGCCTTGCCTCGGGAAGGGGTGTAGTTGCCGGAGATTCCCATGTTAGCAAAGCCTTGCACCAGCATGTTGTCGACAGGAAATGGTTCCTGCACAGGGTGAGCGTATGAAGTCGATGCAGCGTGACTGGGAACCATCATCCGACTCCTCGCGGGGTTATTGGCACAACTACGACCGTAATGTCCGTGCTTCATTATGTCATACAGTGAAGGAACACAGACGCCTCTTACCAGAGTCTCAACCTCCTGGAAAGCATTGGGATGCTTTTCTTGGAAAAACATCAGAGATATATCCTTTTTCACGAGAGAGTGGGTCAATGGTATTTCAGTTGATTCACATGGGAATGGGAACTCCCTGTTTATACACTTGATGCATGCTACAGCTTCATCAGCAAGCTCGTTGATCAGAAATGGAGGAAGAGGAAGGATCTTACTTATGAAATGATAAAAACCTGCACGTTCCAACCATAGCCACATGCCCATTATATACAGGCCCTCCACAGGATCGCGCACCAGATCCCTGATAAGAATAACATACAGTTCTCTGTCGATCCCATGAAAAAGCTTGAACTCCTCCAGTGTAACTGTAAATCCTGCACTATCCATGAGACTAAGCAGAACAGGCAGATGCTAAAACCTGAGAACACAAAATCTATATTAGAGACTGCAGTTACAGAGAGTCGATAGCTCCTAAAATAAATCTGATTAAATTTTATCAAAGATAAGAAAATGTGCTATGTGGTCAAATAGCCAGTACAAGTACATTAACCATAAAGAAAACAACAGCCATTGCTGGTGGAGCTGACAAAAGTGAATTATCATAAGAAAGAGCTTGAGTCATTGCAGGAACCCACAAAGCTCAAACAGAAAATTAGTGGAAGCCGGAAGGAAAAGAATGCAAATATATAAACAAAAAGAAATAGAGAAAAAATCAGAAAGAGAGAATCATCACAGGAAAACTCAAAAATCGAACAGAAGAATGCTTCACATGAAGGTAAGAGCAACAACTATGTGCCTAATAGCGTAGAAAAGTTCAAGATACTGAGAGTAAAAAGAAAACCTCAAGGTGACTAGCGAGGGAAAAAGGCAGAGTTTCTTCGTATGAGAAAAGTCTACAAAAAAACCCAATTTATATAAGTTGTTGAGGCAAGCTATGAGTCCTAAATGCAGGATGAGGCCATGAGGTTGTTCTTATTACAGTTACACAAAAAAACAAGAGCAATGAATAGGTGGAATCACCACAAAAGAGAAATCATATTAGGTAGGTAGTAATTAATATTACAATTGGGATTACAGAAATGCATCCTGGAATCCTGCATCATTTTTACGTTGCGGTCAGCCTGCCTCAGAATCAGTACATTTTCATTTGCAAAGAAAGGCGTTGATAACAAAGACCGAAAAATCACTTACTTAAATAACCAAAATTTGATGGATTACAGAAACCATGTTATCATAATAAGTTAAAAAAATTGTAAAGTTGTCCAACCTGCCATCTAATCAATTCCCTTACAACTTTGAGATTACAAATAGAAAATTAAATTAAAACTTCCATCAATCTAAGGCATTGCTATGTAATCTATGATTGCAATCTCTTGCCACTAATCTCTGGCAACACCATTTTTCCAAAAAAAAGCATAGTTACTTGATATAAGGCAGCAAAGAAGAAATAAATGAAGTGACATAAATAAATCACCATGAAGCAAAAATAAAATTCTAAGTTCCGCAAAACTGACCGGACAGACACCTCACTTAGTTTGAAAACTTAGTAATCATAAAATCCAACAACTGAAGGCCTTAAGACAAAAATAAAGCTAAGATGCAATTTCACATCGTTAATTTAGTTCGGGCACAGTAACCACAGAGCTCATGATTCAGTTGCATCATTGTTACAATTTAAAATGGAATTTTGAGTCATTAAATTTTACTCATTGGTATCATCATTAATTATGTATACCGGAACACTACCCAATAGATGCAATTTTTTCAGAAAAGACACGGATATTAACACTATAACATAGTATCCAAACCAGGGGTGATTACGTAAGAAGAATGTCTGCTTCTTTTGCGCGACCATTTAAGTACAACTTTTGTCGGATTCAACTCAACATATGATTCCTATACTCATCATCAGTATGATTCGATCAGCCAGTAAAATGTTTGTCGTTTATACTCAATAAATGATTTAGATAAACGCCAATAAAGAATAATCGGACATCCGTACAGACAATGCATAACGCGAACATGTCAAACTTTTTAGATAAATGACAATATAGAATAGCCGGACACCCGTACAGTTTATGCATATCGGGAAACAGGTCAAATGTTACAATATGACGCAGCATTTCCATTCTTTTACATTGAACACCAAACACTAATTGTTATATATATCATAAAGGATAGTATGTCTACATAATGAAATTTTTATTTATTTATTTATTTTTATGATAACCACATAATGAAATATTCATAAATTTATTAATTTATTTGTTTTCATCTAATAAATTAATATTCTTGTTATGCATTCACAAAAAGGAAAATTTGTACTCCATCAGCTAAGTCATGAAAAGACATTTACGCACAGCATGAAGTGGAACAACCGAGATGAGCACAAACCAAAACGCTCGGGCATTTATATACGATGCGATATGTAAAATTTATACTGGTTGCATCAGCATGTAAAGATCTAGTTGCAAAAGAGTACCTTTAGGGATATCAACCGCCATTCCACGATCATGAATCAATAAATCCATCGGACTTCAATAATAGAATCAGTTTCCATGTTCTTGCACCAATCGGCATTCCTGGAAGTCAGCCATCTGGCAGCAACCAGCTAAAGTACTGAAATCAACAAGAGGAAGGGGAAGAATGATACGCGCAGAGGAAAAGAAAATTTCTCAACAAGCCAACACTTGAGAAAATACAAGAATTGTGTAAAGCAGCAGAAATACTACTTTTCTCAGGAGAAGCAGACTTCAAGCAGGTGGATGCCAACCTTTCTCCAACAACAGAATAATAAAAATTTATACCGCCACCTTTCAGCTCAAAAAGCAACAAACTAAATTTTTTCTGGAAATTCTGCTTAAAAGTTCGACTGTTCTTAAGTAAGCATAGTTCCCTGCGTAAGGGAGATGTCAGGGGCATTGGTATAGTAGCTATAAGAACATATAGTTTGTCTAGAAGACTATGGGAAATTCATAATTTTAATTCAGTATAACAAAAATAGATTCAAATGAAAACTTTAATTATATTTTTCAACGTTTACATTCTAAAGATGTACTGGAACATTGTCTAACAAGAACTACAAGGAGCAGAGCATGAGCATAAGCAAGAAGATGGTACAGATATCTCCACCTCCATGAACATCTATCATGATTTAGATTCATAGGGCGACACTGAAAATGACCAGAGCAGTTTATATATGCCCATTTCTCTGAGCTAACGATCCATAAGCACTGGGAATAGCAGCTTCAGCAGCAGCAGCACCTTGCAGGTCAGATAAAGAAAAAGATCGCCATGAAGGAAACTTATCCGCAGGAGGTGATGATGACAGCTCACTGTTCATATTTCTTCTGGCATTTGGAGGTAAAGGAGGAAGACTGTAACCGGGTGGCGACGAATTTGAATTTGAGGTTTCACCACTATTGCTTTCAGAGCAGTTCATGTTAGCTGCAAGTGAAAGCATACTTCTAGAATTGATAGACCTTTTTGATATTCCACCATTGCGGTTCCTCGAAATGCTATTCCGGCTCTTGTCACATAAGTTATTGAAGGCCAGCAAGTTTTTGCGTTTCCTTGTATAAGCATTTTCTGGCTTTGTAATATCTTTAATTGAGGGGCATGATGCAGCATCAGATAGGCTGGTGTCACGAGGTGACAAGTTTGGCCCCAGATTCTCGGTCCCAGTCGATCCCATGCGTGCTAAGCCCCTTTGTTCCGTGAATGATCATCAATGCTAATGCCTGTTCGGTGAATGCAGGTATACTCGAACGCTCCTATCTCTCCCAACTGATCCCTTATCGTTGGGCTGTTGCGCATATGGGAAGGCTGAACTCCGAGAGAATCGGGGTGCCGCGCGGGTCATCCGCTGGACCCGTGACAAATGGTATCAGAGCGGACTCGGCGATGTTGGGCCAATGCTCTGATGATGGCGCTCAAGGGTGAGGAGCGGCCATGTTGCGCTCGAGAGAAGAGGCAACGCGAATGACGGACGGGCCGTGTCCAGGAGGGACACGTGACCAAGGGGTGTCTGGCTCTCAAGGGAGGAGAGTTGCTCGTGTCTGTCGCTGGGGAAAAGAGCTTGGTTGGTGCGGGATAACACGTCGAGGACGGTCTCGGGCGAAAGAGTGAAATGCAACAGATTGTTACCCAAAAGGTGGCAAAGAGAAAATGGACGCCGGAATGTGGGGGCACGGTGAATTGGGCGATTGGGCGCAAGGTGCGCGAGGATCTTACCGCGTTGGGCGAGCGCAAGTGGGCGCAGGGAAGCGACGTTGGTACGCCTAGAGTGGACGCGACGAGGGCGTCGCGAGATTGGGCGGGGGAGAATGTCACGAGGTGACAAGTTTGGCCCCAGATTCTCGGTCCCAGTCGAT
>JAPKLW010000763.1:86890-111436 GCA_026898455.1 Plectranthus barbatus
TAGTTCCAGCTCAATTATCCGACTTCCAGCTGGATCGTTCTACTTCCTGCCCAATTTAAATAAATATATTATTTGAATTAATTCTGCATTTAATATATTTTTATTGAGACTTCCATCCGGATTTTTCTAGTTCAAGCTCAATTAACCTACTTCCAGCTGGATTGTTCGACTTCCATCACAATTACAATAAAAAATATTTGAATTAATTCTGGATTCAACATATTTTCATTCCGACTTCCATCCGGAATTTAATAGGATTTCCAGCTTCTTTACGTATTTCCAGCCTCATTTCATATGACTTCCATTTGAATTATTAGTCCAAGGATTTATTAAAATATATTTTTTCCCATTTTGCAGAATATGATTTAATATATTTAAACACGGCTTCCAGCCGGATTTATTCGAGTTCCAACTGGATGTGCATTTCCAGCCGAATCTTAAATATTCAACTACAAATATTATATTAAATTATGAGGACTTATCTAAAAATAATTAAAAAATGAGTTGTGTCAAAAAAATTAATAAAGAATGAAGCCGTTACACAGTTCACACAAATCAAGAGAAGTGATGTTGTGATTAAGACATTTTAACCTAAAAAATTTCACTTTTGCTATTTTGTGGAGTTTTTCATAACACTTGCTATACATTGGTTTTACTTCTTAATTTTTGCTATTCCAGATTTTACCTCTTGAAAATATTGTAGAATAATTTAAAATTTAATTTACACTCGTGCGATGGACGAATTAAATATATTATATTTAATTTTATATTACAATGTAATTTGCAAAATTATATATTTATATATTTTTAATATTTCTTTTAAGATGGATTTAATTTTTTCCATCAATATGATATATTAGTATATTATATTATAATATAAGTTATTTTTATATCAAACATCCAGCTATATATATATATATATATATATATATAAATCTAATAAAGATATCATGAAGTACAAAAATATAAGTTTAATATAATCAATTATCCCATAAAATAAAGTATATTTGCGTTCTTTTGAAAATATTAAAAGCAATAAATTAGTGAGATATAATATTTTAAAGAAAAAATGGCAAATGTAATTTTTAATATTTTTTTAAGATAGATTTAATTTTTTTCTATCAATATGATATATTAGTATATTATTATAATATAAATTATTTTTATATCATACATCCAACTATAATAAAGATATAATGAAGTACAAAAATATAAGTTTAATATAAACAGTTATCCCATAAAACAAACTATATTTGTGTTATTTTAAAAACTATAAATGCAATAAATTATTGAGATATAATATTTTAAAGAAAAAAGGATAAACGTAATTTTATTAAATTCATATTATTGTTTAATGTATATCTATATTATAATATAAGAATAGTAAATAAAAAATATAAAAATAAAATTAATGTTAATTTGTCTTTTTGGAGAGAAAGTGATCAAATCATAATTATATATAACTAGTATTTTGTTTTAGTATATAAGTAGATATATAAATATAACTTTTAAGATAGTTATAGATAAATAAATAAAATAATTAACAAATATTATTAATGTAATTTCCCTTGGAGAATTGGCATTTTGGTACAAAAATTTATTGCTTATATATATATGTAATAGATTAAAAGATTTAATCAAAGAGTTCAATAAGTTTAATATGAGAATACTAACAAGTATAGTAAAAACACATAATTTCAATGTGAAAATATATTTCACTCCACTTTTTATTAAATAACAAACTATATTACAGAGATAATCATAAAATCAAATAACAGAGAATATTACTAACATGAATCTGTAAATTTATATAATTATTTAACTGAAAAACCGTCATAAACCTCTCCACTCCTTTACTCAAAACCCTGAGCGGCTCGCACCCAATATTAAAATGTCGGCCGCCGTCACCGGAATCCTCAACTACGAGGACTTCGTGAAAGTCCATGGCATTCTCCTTGCGGCATCTGGCCTACCGCAGCCGCTGCACCGGAAACTATATCAGAAGCTCACGGCGGAGACCTTCGATGGCGGAAACCATTTCCAGGTGGAACCCGTCGAGGGCGGCAGGCAGAGGAGGCTCGTGTTGACGGCGGAACCTATAGGACAAAACTCCGATGTATACCTGGTTGATCACGCTTGGACTTTTCGCCTTTCCGACGCTTATAAGCAAGTACGCGCAAACCGAATCATTATGTATCTTATTATCGGTTAAGAAGATATACAATGCTATTTGTTTCAATAGAGGCTTACTGTTTTTCTGTTCATGTTTTTTGGATTTTTGGTTGCACTTCGAGTGAATTTCTGATATTTTGAGTTATATGTTGCAGCTGCAGGAGGTTCCTGGATTGGTGGAAAGGATGGCTTCGTTGATGTGTGTTGACGTGGGTTTGGATTCGGAGGGCGAGGAGCCAGGTGATGAAGATGATTCGAAAATGAGTGCTGCAGAAATTGTTGAGAGAGAGTTTTCTAAGGTTAAAGAAGAAGGTGCTCATTCTGTTAGGTGGTTGGAACTCGAAGATCTTGAAATTGACGACGATATGCTAGTTTCTCTTGATTTGCCAAGAAAATTCCCTGTAAGTATCCTATATGGCTATGGCTGACCGTCATCGAGATAACATCTAAAACATGATTTATAAGATTTTTTCCCTGAAGTTTCAGTAATTTACTAAAAATAGTTTTAGTACTCAAACTTGAGTGCATAACTTGCACTCAAACAATCGAGAAAAGATGCTTTGGATTATTCTGTCTTTTACCGTTGATTGATGTTTAACATTCCTGTTAACTATATTGCATCAGCACTTGGTTGCACTAAGCCTCCGTGGTAACAAGCTCGAGAGTCCAGAGATTTTGTTAGAGGTGGTGGCTCAATTTAAATCTCTCAGAGCTCTGTGGGTGAACTATAACCCTGTACTGAAAACTGGGTGAGTTTCCGTGTTCTTGAAAATGATTAGGTTGAATTTATAACTGTTACGCTAGAGTTTTCTTAAACTTTTCTTTCCCCGTGAAAGTTATGTCGGAGATACTAAATTCCTTTCCTTTCTCAGTGTAAATTACTTGGAAGATCATATTCTAGAAAGCTGCCCCAAGCTAGAAATTTATAATTCCCAGTTCACGCCTAAGCATGGCGAATGGGCCTTAGGATTCTGTGGAGGACTATATGAGAAAGACAACCCTGGAGGTTCTGATGAGATTGATCATCAGTTGCAGAGAGTCACATCTCTTGACCTTTCAAATAGGTCCATCCGAAATCTTATCACTAAGGTAAATTATTCTTCTTACACCAATTAACTGTTTCCACCTTTTGTTTCCTAGTTCCTGTTATTCATCTACAAATTTCTTTAGATATTTCCTGATCTAAATTGATGCTTATTTTGTTCTTACTACATTTCTTAGGCCTTTTCTCCAATTCAAATGCCTATCATATCATACTTGAATCTTCGTGGAAACCCATTGGATGAGAACTCGGGCAGCAACCTACTAGAATATTTAAGAGGATTCATCAATTTAACTGCTTTGGAGGTAACTTTGTTAAATGAAAACCATTTTAACTTCTCTACAAATGTACAATCATATTGACTACAGCATTATAATAGGTTGATATTCCTGGTCCTCTTGGAGAGAGTGCTGTTGATATTATTGAAGCTCTGCCCACTCTCTCCGAGTTGAATGGGCTTAGTACTTCCAAGATCTTGGAATTGGAGAAGAGCATTGTTGATTCGATGTTAAAACCTCGACTCCCTGAGTTCAATGCTGGAGAATCTCTCACTGATCGTGTTATTAATACTATGTGGTTGTACCTAATGACGTATCGGCTAGCTGATGAAGAAAAGATTGATGAAACTTCTGTTTGGTATTCACTCAGTTCTTATCGTTCAAGTCTTTATTTGGTTTGATATGTTGGCATATTCAGATTTCGCTTATAACAACTAACAATTATTACCTGCCTAATAAAATATAATTTTATTATCTTAGCAAGAGGATACAAATTTAATTTGAATGCCTGATTAGCTGAGATGCCAGTTAGTCCATTGAAGAAAATAGTGAATCTTTCCCTTCTATTGATAGAAACAGACCAGAGAACGCAACAATGATCATCATATGGGCGATCAATTCATGTATTGATTTTTAAAGAACTACTAAAGGGACGGGTGTACCTTACTGGACTGGTACATAATAGTAATAAATTTAGTTGCCACAAGCCTGGGGAAGGCTGATTAATTGTTTCAGTGGTCGAGTTGCTCTTAGTTACAAAAATTTCTTCAGCTTTCAAAGTTACTAGGTTCCGTTCTTGTATGCAAGTCAGACAGTGTATGCTGGCAAAAGTGTTTCTGCTTAACTTGAAAATTTCATGATTTCCTTTAGATTAATCATGCTGTTTGGTAAGAAACATAACTGAAAATGCTTGATCTTCAATTGAACTGTTCTATTTAAAAATAACAGATACTGCAACAGTTTCTGGGGAATGGCACTATAGATATATTTTTTGTGATCTGTCTTTAATGAACCCATATAATAGTTCTCAGAAACTGAAAAGTATTGACCAGTTCTATTTTTTCGTAAAAGTTTTCATAGTTGGTTAATGCCCTCAGGTATGTGATGGATGAACTTGGTTCAGCTTTACGGCACAGTGATGATGCCAATTTCAGAGTTTCACCTTTCCTCTACATGCCTGATGGTAAACTGGAATCAGCTGTGAGGTCCTTACTTCAAAACATTTCTTTTATTCCCTCTTCAAAACATTACTTCATATGTTGTATCAGTTCTCCCTTCAGAATTCATTCATTTTTCGTTTACTTGTGAACAAGCTAGACGAGGATACGAGTGACTTTGGGGTGCCCTAATCTAATTCATTTATTTTGTGGAAAGTTACTCACATGGTGAATTTTCAGTTACTCAATTCTTTGGCCAACAAAATCTGTACAAAGAGGCGACGAATGCACTCGAGATTACCTGTTCGGCATTGGGGAGGAGCGGCAACGTTCTGCAAGACTCACTGCTTGGTTCTATACCCCTCAAAATTATTTTGTTAGAGTATGTTTTCTGATTGGGATGTCTTGCAGTCTGGTGGTCCATCCATGATTCCTAACTCTTTTTTTTTCCCCAAACTTTTGATGTTATTTCTACAGGAGTATGAAAAATTCTACTCAGAATTGCAGTCTAGAAGGTTTTCTCCAGCACTTGCAACTGCATCTGCAACCAGTAGTCTGCTTCATGGTGATAGAAGTGTGTTGCAGGTTTACACTGATATACCTCAAGTGGAAGAATTTCTGACACGTCCAGAATTTGCAATCAGTACGTACCTGAGCTTATAGGCAATAGAGGTTTTGGATTCCTATATGGTACTCACCAGAATTGTTTTGAGTGAATTTATTGCCAGGAGATTATATACTTGGCAACATGAAATATCATTTTCGTTGGGCTCTCTTTCTTCTTTCTTTTATGAAATGAAAACTAAAACTAGATAAGGAAGTGGAGGAGTGGGTATCGAACTTGAGACACTGCTTGGATGTACCCGAATGTACCTCCGTGTGCTTTCTTACTTTTTTTAAGTTATTTGAGTCAAGTGATGCCTCTGGGATGTGAAGTACTTTTCTGATGCAATATTCACTGACTTGTTTTCTTTCCTATTGTTCCTCCGCAGCAAGTGAACCAAAAGATGCAGATATTATATGGACCACTGTCCAAGTTGATGAGGAGATGAAGAAGGCAGTTGGACTGAGTGATCAGCAATATGTAAATCAATTTCCTTATGAGGCATGCCTTGTCATGAAACATCATTTGGCTGAAACTGTTCAAAAGGTTGTATTTTTGTCATCTTCATGCATAAATCAGTTAATAATCACATAGCTCTGAGATGTCTTCTTTCTTATAAAAATATTTCTGGACTCATCACCCACTGTTTATAGGCTCATGGTGCTCCTCAGTGGCTCCAGCCAACATATAATCTTGAAACACATCTTACTCAACTTATTGGTGATTATTATAAACGCGAAAGGGATGGGGTTGACAACTTGTGGATCTTGAAACCATGGAACATGGCAAGAACTATTGATACAACCGTTACACAAAATCTATCTGCTATTATCCGTCTCATGGAGACTGGCCCAAAAATATGTCAGAAGTACATTGAACACCCTGCCTTATTTAACGGGAGAAAGTTTGATCTGCGTTACATTGTTTTAGTTCGCAGTATCAATCCTCTGGAGATTTTCCTTGCAGATGTGTTTTGGGTATGCTCTTCCTTGTTTTTTTGTTTAGTAGATGATGTTATGATGATCACGGCTAACTGCAAGTTTATTATATACAGGTTAGGTTGGCAAATAACACATACTCTTTGGAGCAGCACAGTTTGTTTGAATATGAAACGCATTTCACAGTCATGGTAATTATGTATTTCACTTATTTCTTTTGGTAGAATTGTGAATCTGTCATCTTTCAATTCTCCTGACAAGTATTTTGATGATACTACATAGCATGTGAAAGATATCGGATCCCAATATAACCAGATTGGTTGAGTAGTACATGCATTAATATAATATGGACTATTGAAGCAATTATGTGCTCATCTTATTTTATGACTTCTTTGATCTTCAGAATTACAGGGGAAGATTGAATCATATGAACACGCCAGAGTTTGTTAAAGAATTTGAACGAGAACATAATGGTAATTAGTGCTCCCTAAGTGTATACTCCCTCCATCCCTTATCAATTATCCCCAAGGGAATTGACGCAATAATCAAAGCGAATAGAGATAGAAAAAATTAGTATTTTATTTATGAGTGTGTATTAATTTTTTGTTTTAGTTAAGGGTACAATTAAATGGAATAGACGGAAAAAAAATAAAAATAGGGACAATTGAATGGGACCAAGGGAGTAATTTGTTACTGGGTTGGGTTGCTTGCTGTCTTCAATAACATGGTGGTCATTGCTTAATGCTGCAGTTAAATGGTTGGATATCCATCTGAGAGTCAAACAGATGATCAGATCTGTTTTTGAGGCAGCTGCTGCAGTGCATCCCGAAATGCATAGCTCGACATCTAGAGCAATGTATGGTGTCGATGTCATGCTTGACAGCCATTACCAGCCTAAGTTACTAGAGGTGGGGGTTAGATTTGATCTCTTTTCTTTTGGAAATAAGACTAGTACATATTTATGAGTAATTTCGTGTTTTGTTAGGTCACATACTGCCCCGACTGTAATCGCGCATGCAAATATGACACTGAAGCCGTAGTCGGCGGCGGAGGCACCATCAAGGGAAGTGAGTTCTACAACTTAGTGTTTGGTTGTCTCTTCCTAAATGAGACGACTCATGTATCCCCATTGTAATAGTACTGTATTTGATTGAACTGGACGATATGACATTCAATTGTAATAGATTTCTTTGCCTTAACATTGCACAAGTTTTTACCAAGAACTTGTAAAAATAATCACTTAAAGCGACAACCGACCTTAACTGCATATTAAATGAATTAAGGTATGTTACAAGTCAGATTTCCATAAAGATCGTTTTTTTTCCTAATCAGTAATCATCTTCTTCTGTCTGTATTCTCTCCTATACAAGGAAAAGTATAAAAAGAATGGAAGTCTAGAATCAAGTGAAAGCATTTAACAGATGAAGAAAAGAGAGATTAAATGAGAGTGGAATTTTACTCGTCTTCAGCTTGTTCTGGTGTAGGTTGAGTTTTTGATGCCATTTTCTTCTGAAGTTCCAAGTTGAACAAGTGTGCTGCCTCCAAAGCACGCTCCAGCTTTTTTTGTTCACACACAAAAGATCAGCAACTTTACTAATAGGGGAAACCGAGAAAGGAAGGTGGTGGTAAATGGTAATAGTAATACTACCTTAGCTGCTCTGGTACTCCACTCCCCAAGTATAGCTCTAAGCCTTTCGTTCTCTTCTACGTACTGTTCCATGATCGACACTAACGCGTCAAGAATTTGAAACAAGATCTCAAATATGCATACTTCATGTCTCTTAGCTTTCAAGCTAACGTGGAAATAGTGTATACAATTCACAGAAGCAAGAAATCAGAATTATCTAACCCTGGCTAAGATTGCTATTCTCATGTACCCATTTTTTATTGGTGTCTGGGTTTTGTGGTGAAGCACTTCGTAATTCCCACTAGAAAGGCATTTGGCAAGAGCAGACTTAAAAATTTTATTCATATGGCAAATCAATGAGTGATCTAACAAAGAAAAAGGGGGTTCAGATCTATAGGAACGAGGTGGAGGTTCAGGCTGATATTCACTACTGTCAATAATAAGTGTAAAAGATTATTGAATGTTTGCACAAGTTGTAGGAGTATCTTTTAATTTCGTGACCAGCCTTATTTACCCATCGCCTTTTCCTATCCCTCCTGGTGTGGCTACTGGTGGTTGTGAAGATGGAAAAAAAAAAAAAAAAAAAGAAGAAGAGAAAATCTACCTGATTGTTAGTACTGCGAACACGTTGGATCTCCGAGTCTCTCTCAGAGAGCAGAGATCGAGCAAGTCGAAGTTCAGACTGCAATTGGTTCATCTGCAACAAGGGAACTTCTCAGAATATATGGAAAGGCTGAAGTCCACAATTCCCAAGCAAAATCAAGTATTGAATCTTGAAGTACTATTCAAAATAAAATCGACAGCTATAGCCTGGAATCAGCTCAAATTATATTGGAGTGGCACACCACCAGAATCAGCTCAGTCATAAGCAGCAAAGTGTTTTGATCCTACATCTATACATATTTCTATCACATGAAACAATCAAAAAGTCACAGGAAAAAGTACTACTATAAGCAGGTCAAACGAAGTTGCATGGAGAGGATCTCCAGGGAACAAATTTAATTAATGTGTAACACTTAAACCTGCCATGGAGAAGAGCTGGGTTATTACCTCTGCTGAAAGTGTCCGTAATTCTTGATCACGAGTTGCCAACAAATGTGCAAGATCAACCTACAAGATCCAACAAATTCTATTATGCTTTTATATATCTCATTCCCTCAGTTTACAAATGATATCTCTTTGCCTCCATAGATGTTTCTATTTTTGTATGCAGCTTAATGTTGCATCACTTGATCACCAGCGAAAAAATTGTTTATATATATATTAAATTCAGCGAACTAAACCTTTTGTACAGCCTGGTATCAGCTGAAATAAAACTAAAATTCTGCTCAAAAGCCAACCCTAAACGTACCTGATTCTACTTTCCTAACTCATTATAATAGCCCAAACCAGAATCAGCAATATATAGCATGCCATACTAGCAAAACTAGATGTCAAGGATTCTAATTACCTGAGGCGTGCTCCCGTCATCAGTTCTCTCATATTTGCTCAAACTTTCTTGCAGTCTAAGAATCTATAAGAATTAAGAAAGACCACAAATCACACAAAACATATCATAATTATAAATGCATATCACCAAGTACAACCTCCATCGTCCAATCAAAAATAAATTCACCAAAGATGCACTTGGTACTGACTTGTATGGAACCGCATTCCAGCCAAAAACAAAAAAAAACAAAAACAAAAAACCTACTTTACATCCTACAGTTTCTGAAAAAGTTGATGACATATCTTCAGTACATAGTTTTAAGACAAATTTACCTCTTCACTGAGAAAGTGAAGGTTTTCTCTCTGATACTGCAGCAATGCCATCTGCTGATCCGATAGCCGGCCCCCCTCATGGTACCTATCATAAAAGAAAATGTCATAATATGTTCAAAATACTATCTATAGTTACTGAACAAAATGTTAAATGGCTAGAACTGAAGATCTTTTTTTGGTGGGTGGGGGCAAGGTCTACATCACCATGGCAACTCTGATAATAAATTAATATGCATATCACGTGCCAAAATTTCAGGAAGTGTGCCGATTTTAATAAACCAAGAGAATTCTTAGATGTATGCAGCATGATTAAGTCACTACCTCAATCCTTCTAAGGAACTTGATTGTTGGAGTGGAGAGTACAATGAGTTCAATACGTCAGGTTGGGAATCCAACGAATTGTACTGGAGCACATAACCTGCATTTTCAGAATGCTCTTAAGGTATTAAAACTAAAACCATCCCTACTAAAAAAATCATAACACGAGTTCTATTGTCAAGGTAAAAGAAGCAAGAGATGGAATCAACATTGAACTTTTCATGTGATTCCATTCAACAATTAGGAAATCAACTCACCAATGTAGATGCTCATGAAAAAACCTGCACATACTGCTTCAACCAACATAATGATTCTGCAGAGAATAACAGGAAATTGATAAAGTTTTAACAAATACAACTGCCTCAGGGAATGATTAACATTAATTACAAACATGAAAAGGGCGCCAAAATGTATTCCTTGCAGTCGTTCTTAATCAAATGAGATCAAACAAGGAAGAAAGCTGAAATAAGTTTAATAATTGGTCTGATTAAAAAGAAAACAAGACTATAATAGATGATTACTAAAGTATTGCCGCAGTGCCCAAAGACAAACTGTAATTAATACAAAACCAGTTTTGACTAGAATGTCATATACTTCGTTCAGTTCTTTGCTATAAATGCCTAACATTTATTTCAAAAACAAATCAGATAACAATTTTCTGCAGTTTAAAATAAATCATACTTTTAAGAATGTTCTATAGTGCTTCAATCATGACAAAGATGGCAGAGCAAGATATGACAGTTTTTCATCCAATATATACACAGCAATCCAAAGCAAAGTAAGGTTTTCTTTGAAACTTAAGATTGGCTAAGCTGTATCATAGCTCAGGATGTAATAAAAAGATATTTAGGATGGTGAACAATTCAGTTCTATAAAATAATTCTATTCAATTTAGCAAGTTTTTGCATAGCATAGATATATGTGATTTCCAGAATTGGATGACAAGAGCAAGTATTATTCTGCTTTAGTATATTGACCTGAGTAGCATAGAAATTGATAGAATACTTATATGAGGCTTCCATGCCATGACAAGCAGCATCGCAGCAGTTCCTGCATCCAACTAGCTCCAATCAGATAATATAAGGAATGAATTCCTTTTTCTGTTAGTGTCTCCACAGTTGAATATGCATAAACTAATCATAAGAGAATCAGCATGATACCACTTGAACTTTAAAATGAACTTCTATTATTCTATATACATATTGGAGTCAAATGGATAAAAACCATAGTAACCTGTGATGCGGATAAAACAATGAAACTAGTGACTTATATTCACTGTGAATTATCTATTTGCACAAAATTTTACACTAAAGGGTAAATTTCAAAGACTACCAGAATTTTAATATTATCATTTGCCTTTATGGAATCAAGAAGAGAAGTCACAAATTTCTAACTTTTACAGGTCCCTCTTCAGAACATGTTTCTGCAAATAGATAATGAACACTTCAAAAAAAATCCTGAAAGCCACTTCCTAATGTCAATTTCTTTTATACTCTGTCAAAAAAATGGCCGCAAATGTCATTGCTAGTCAGCAAGGAAACAGTCAATTTAAAGATATAATAAGCCAAATGATTGACGATTACCATACCGCGCTGAACTCAAAGTTTCATTTTTTTTTTCCAGATCTGGGCTGATTCTATAAACTGAAAAATAATCATGCGGCAAGTCGGAAACAAATAACTATTAAAGGCTTTGGTACTATCTTAGAGAAAAGGGAGCAGTTCCCACAGAAGGAGAGCCTAGCTAGGAAGGACAAGATACAAGTCTTACTGATGTTAGATATTCCATCAAAAGATGAGTCCAACAGAAAAAAGGATAAGCTCCGTTCTTATGCACAAAAGGATAAAGATTCCATTACTTTACACACTATAGATGAACTTAGAAGAACCCCTTTTGTTTACTATTGTTAAGGCCCATATTATCTTGTCTCTAGTCTAGGCCCATATTGATATATACAACCCTAATTGTAATGCTAGATTGTAATTTCAGCATATTCTAGGTTATTGTAACAACTATAAGGGAATCTTCCCGACAAATAAATGCTATCAGGAAACAAAGTATAGTTTATTCGAAATTTTAAGGTAATATAGAAGCTAAAATACTTTCAATGGAATATTCATGATATCAGCCACAGGAAGATTATGAACTCAATGAGACGAAAGAGCAGGAAATAATATGCGTACCATATGCAATAGTAGCAAATGGTAGCCGAATTATATGCTTCAACTTTTGGCTGAAACCATAGTAACCCTGCAAAATTAAGTATATTACATGTTCTCCAACAATATAAGCAACACAAAGAATAAAACAAATAAAAGGATTAAAACTTGTGGAATGTCAGGGCATCCGGGTTCAAGGCTAAGCAATGCATTGAAGCGTAAAGTCAAAATAAATATATAATAAAAAAAAGTTTTTTATTAGATACACCACTTCATCCGAAAGATGATTAGTGCACCATTTTATGCATCCACAACATACTTTAACAAGTTATTAATTATGAAACTTTAATGCATAAAACAAATGTATATTCTAATGCATAGCTTTCTAAATGACCCCTAAACCCAAAGACTAAGCTAGCCTTAGTGAATGCTACTATTTTCACAGATGCATATCAGAATTTCTAATGTGGTGCTTCAGTGTGATAAAAACAATCGACAACCATATCTTGTACCAAAAAGGCTATAAGGAGAACGATATTAATTTGTTAGGAAAGGGATAAGTAAATACCTGAAGGCGTATCTTTTGAACTTGATAAACCAAATATTGTTGAAATATCCCTGTACGTGATGGAAAACTATGCTTAGCAAATATAAACGCTCATCAAGACATAAGCATATACAAACAAGTCAATATCAACCTGTGAAACAATTAAAGACTTCAGTATCAGTACATATGTTGTCTCTTGGTAACTGGTTTAATATTGTTTCTACCTAACACAACTCTGGTTCAGTTGAAATTGAACTCTAATTCTATCTAGTTAACAACAAATATTCTAGCACAATTTTAATTCCAGAAGATACAAAGCAAGTCTTATTGCATTAATTATGATATAGTTTCATATTAACCACCTCTTTTTATATAACTACTAACCTACTTCACAGATTTATTTTTAAAAAAAAAAGATAACCAGAGTAGCCTTAATCTATTGATAAAAAAGTAGCCTTCACCTAGAAAATCCAAACAAAATAAAATAGAAGAGCATTGACATATAGCAGCAGTGACACTGTGAAACCTACCAAGATCACCATGATCAGTTAAGTTTAGACTCCAAGATCAGATAAAATTTAGATTCCTTTTGGAATTCAGTAAAATGTAAACGTTGCACTTAGAAACGGTAGCTTACATAAACACTTGTTTGTAAAATGAGGAACAGAAGGAAGGCAGATGGCAAAATTATCAAAGCAAAACCAAGCATATTCAATAACTTCTCAAGAAATTTCCAACAGGCCGAGCATAAGTTAAAAAATAAGTAATTAGACTTCATGAATGACCTGTGGTAACCAAAAGGATGACATCACAGCTACAGAGTAACAAGACAATTAATCCTTCAAAAGACTGAAGCATCCATGTAGCTCCCACAGCAAAAATCGCGTAACCTGCCTAAAATGGAACGAAAATCAGAATTCCACAAAATTATGTAGATATCTCGTGATCAAGGTTGCTGTTAAGAGATGAAGGCTTGCCAATAGAATACAATAAAAGACACTCCCAAGTATCCTTGTCCGCTTGCGATGACCAAATAAGGGAGCCTCTTGCAGTATGTCAAGAAACCTGCACAGCAGGTAGTGGTAGAATAAGAGAAGACTACACAGTAGCATCATAGGGCAAATCAAAGCATTTCAATAATTTCCACTAAGAAAATTACCAAGTTGCCAGGAATATAGTGGATTAGGAGCCTACATTTTCATGTTCAGCAACACGTGTGAATTCATATACCTAGAAACCCCAAATTAAGTTACAGTTGACAGACCCAACATCCAAAAAGAAAGCAGCACACGTCGTCTCCCATGATGGAATCATGCTTCATTGATTTTGAATGTTCCACACAATTTGAATTAGCATTAACCCCAAAAAAAAATGCATTCTTAAAATCTCAATACATTTTCCAGGTTATACTTTTCCTCACTCGACGAAAGTACCAGTACATAACGGAATATATACACGTGTAAACATAAGTAGGCGATGATCATTTCACATCGTGGATTTGTAGGTAATCCTAGTAAAAATTTAAGGCGTAATTCACCACCTTCACTCCAGCAACTTCACCAAAGCCAGCGAAACAACCAACGAAAAGAAGAAAACCCCAACGACAGAAACGATAATCATAAAAATTTGGAAAAAAGGAAATTACATATAGAAATCAGTGATGAGTGGCTGAGGAGAAGAAAACTTACAAGTTGGTTTCTTCGGGAGATGCGGCGTAGGAAGAAGGGTGCCTGTCCACCGACATTTCTTAATCGTTTATGGCGAGTTCAGTTGGGCAGCTCATGGATTTGATCCCAACCCAATCTTCTTTCCTCCTCTTCGCCGATTGTTTTCTTCTCCGCCGGAAAATTTTATCTTAATTCTGAATTCATCTTCAATCCACACACCGTCGTTGCAGTTTTGACAAACGATTCACACTGAAAGCAATTTCGAGTCAATATTTTATGAATTAAATCATGATTGTTTTTATTTTTTTATTTTTTGGGGGGTAATCAGAGTTCAAATATAATTAAACTTAAAGTTGATGAGCAACTCATAATTAAATGGGAGTTGGAGGATGTTATTATAATAAACGAAAATTTCGATGACCCAAGATTCAAACTAAAAATGGAATAATAATTGATAGGAGTAATAATATACTCTTTCCGTCCTGCAAGAGTAATCTTAAATAAGACTGTCTTAAAGTTTATCATTTTAAAGAAATGAGATTATTTTACTAGACAAATAAAAAATTAGGTCAATAATCAATATTAACTGCTCAATTTGATTTCATCCATGTACAATTTATTAAATTGAGCACATCATCTTCTGTCATGTGTGTCTACATGAGATTTTCACCTCATAGCGCTCGAGAAGAGAATCTCTTAACTAGACCAATTTAATCACATTTTCATGCTTCAATTGATCACTTTCCATTTTTTATAATTCTCAAAAGAGAATATTGTACAAGAACAAAAGTTTCTTTATCAAATTAATGCACTTTATTTTTTGAATATACTGCATTCTCACAAAAATTCGAATTCATAATATTAATCACAGGCAAAGTGAATTTATCACTATATCCTAAGGAGGGACAGTAGTACCACTTATTCTTGAAAATGGTTTTGTATTTCCCTTCATTGTGGCTATCAGATCCAACATTTTATCACTAGTGAAAATAATAGATGAGGGCTGAGAAGTAGAAGATTGCATATATAATCATATATAAGACATAGATTAAGCATATGCACATGTACAGAGGGGCATGTATCGTTCAGCAGCATTTGGATATGAACATGAATCTTATTTAAGTAAAGTAAGCCATTTTTGCACAACATGGCCGTCGAAGGAATCTAATCTGGGACAACTGTTGAAACTGGAACTGCTGGAATGGAGGGTGTTGTCTTTACTTATACTTGATACTGGCGCATTCATCAGCACCTAGCAAGTATGGGGTATGATGCACAGGTTGCAACACCTGCAATAAAATTAATCCCACCATGTTAAATGCTGAATTCATCGCTCATTCATTAACAAAGGGAGATAAATCATTTTGAAACCTTACGAAGCTTGCTTACCACACATGTTCTTGCCCATCTCCATTTTGAAGTATCCATTGTCCCCCCAGTCAGCTCCCCATGAATTCTTGATGAGCCAATACGGTATGCCATTTTCAACTCCGTAACCAACGGCAAGAACAGCATGGTTAACATCCTACAACAACGACATCATGGAGATGAATTGAATTTTCTAAGTCATGCGTATTAAATGTCTTCAGCAAGCTCACCATTGAAGTGCTGCCACAAGTAGTACTAGTGTACACTCCACTTTTGTATGATCGGAATACGTCAGCCACCTGAAAAGCCACACTTACTGGACGGACCATTGCAACAGCATGCTTAAGCTCATCTTCAGCCCCCTGCAGTTCCGAAACAAAGTTCAGTTCAAACCAAAGAAGAGTAAAGGAAAAACTCAGAGCGAGTCCTACCAGGGTGATATTGACAGAGTCGAGTACTTCGACAGCAGCATTTTCAGAGGAATACTTGCAAACTCCATCCTTTCCAGTATATGGATATGATGCCTCAGTCTCGAGTCCGCCTATATATTTGATGTACTCGAAAGCTTGAGAGGGCAAGCCACCTCTGCAGCCAAAGTTGTTGAAAGCTCCAGCACAATCAACAAGCTGCTGCTCGGACAGAGAAATATTCTTTCCAAATGTTTGAGCATAAGCTGCCTCTAGTGCTCCTGTTGTACTGTAAGCATCACAATCAACAGTGTCACTTATTGCACATCTGGAATTCGGACGTGACCAGCAAAAACCAAACTCATCTTACCTGAATGTCCAGCAAGATCCACAACTTCCTTGAGTTTTCACTGGGCTAACAATGCCGCTTTCCCTCCAGTCTTTCTGCAATCCAAACAAAGTCAAATACTAGTTGTATAGCGAGATATTGTATTCTGGATCATGAAACCAATAGAACACATTGAAAGTTTAGAATCTTCTTAAAAATCATTACTAAGTAGATAGAAGCAGGTTGAGTTGGATTAGTATAGAATTATTTGTACATGTAACTGGTAGAAATCAATATCCACTGCATGAATAGAAGCAACAAAAAAAGAGGAACTTATAAACTAAGTGAGAGTAGAAACAAATGTAACTACCGATTCTGGAAGGACGGCATTGGTGAGCTTGTGATTGCCCTTTCTTGTAGCAGAGCAATTTTGGGCAGCTCCCAATCTATGCTTTTGAAACTCGTCCCAAGTCGTATCAGAAAACTCTGTTCATATTGAATGAAAATTACCAATTAACGACAACTTATCAACATCTTTAATCACTCAAGTAATAAGTATATGCAAACAGCTTAATTGGAGAAGACAGATTGACTATTGAATTGATTTTTTGTTCTTCTCTGTAATTTTCTGTAATCGCATCCATATTTTTAAGTCTTTTATTTCAGAAGAAAAAAGAAAAGAAGCAACACATATAAACACCTTTGACAGCAACCATTTTTCCTTTATCTTCTCTTCATCCACAAAGGACTCTTTCAAAGATTACTTCTTTATATATATCATGATTTTTTGCAAACAGTGTCAAGCTTAGAACTTTGACGAATAACTCGTTGCCTTCGGTTCTTAGCAGTTAAAATAATCAGTGAACGCTACCAAACGCAATCTAAACGTGAACGGAGAACTAGCAGATTAATCCAATGAATAGTTCAAGAGTCATAATTGATCAAAAAATGCAATCTGTAGAAATCAACTCTCTTTCAACCATAACAAACCTATCCGACAAAAACACAACAAAACACAAAAAGCAGCACTAAAACAACCCCGTAAGGAAATGAAGAAAAACGGATCATTTAAAAACAGCAGGAAAAAGTTCAATTCACCGTTAACGCCCATGGTGTAGGAGAGTCCTTTCTTGTTATGTGACCGGATCTTCCTCAAGTTCTCTGAGTAAACCTGGAACCTCATCTGTATCTCCTCCAAACTCTCGTACCTCTTTCCATACCTTTTCATAGTCAATTTAAAAAGGAACAACGTGAGTAAGAGAAACAGAAACCTCTAAATCCGAAAAAAAAAAGAAAAAAAAGAAAACACAATCGACCTATGAGCAAAGCGGACGAAGGAGAAAGCGCGGCGCGAGTTTCCAATTGCTTTGAGAATGGAGGACTCGAGTTCGTGGAAACCGTCGACGACTTGCCTGATCGGATTAATATCCTCTTCGAGAAAGTCCGATCCGGCTCGTGCGACTGCGGCGCACGCGATGAGAAGACCGACGATGATCAGGGGAGATCGAGCCATGACGATCTAGTCCGGCGACGAGGAGAGGGCGATATCGATGATGAAGAAAGATCAGTGTGGAGTGAAGCAGAGAGTGCGGCGGCTATTTTTATACTATCCCGTAGCTCGGGAGGTGGGCCCCACCCCACGCCAATATAATTGAAGGTGGCCGGAGACAGCCATTGGGTGGAGATATTTATTTTACAAATCAAATAAGGGATGATGACGTGGAGGCAGCATTTACAATTAATATTTCATTATTTATGATTTATTTTTAAATAAATTAGTATCACTAAGTGGTCTTTTCAATCTCAATTTAATATTGTAACGTAAATTTTATAAAATGGCTTTTAGAAACAATTTTCTCAAATTAATTGATTGTATGGGATAAGCAATAATTGAGGATAGAGGAATTATTTTCTATGGTATCATTTGGTTTTAAGTGAAAAGTAGCTTTTTAATGTCACAAGCATGCATGATTGTTGGCCAGTTAGTTACATACATATATATATATATATATACATATATACGCATAAAAAGTGATTTCTTAGACGCAAACATTTACTTTATATTTTCTGATTTGAGAGAAAATCACAGTTGCAACGATTAATTGATTGATTTAGTATTTGCACAAAACATGTGAAGTCTTTAACTGCATTTTTAGGCAAATATAAATTTCAACAATATGTATAGAAAAAAATATTATTTACGTGCATATTTGGATTTTTGTGGGATTTTGGAAATAAAATTATTGCTTTACCAACTAGGTCTATTATGTAATGAGAAGTTTAGGTCAAATTTAGAAAACAACTTTTTGTTGGAGACAACTTGTTGGCCCTAATCCTAAAATAGTGAGGCTTGTTGCTACTTCATTTGTAGTTTAAGAATTGTGTTGGGCTAGAATGAGAAATAGAGAAGGGCCAGTTGAAAGTTGAAACAATATGTTTGTTTTTCTATTTAAATTATTGGGTAAATAAATTTATCTTGTGCTGCCTTATATTTAGAAAGACCCATGAGATATTTATGTGAGAATTTGTCGTATTTATTACAATTATTATTTGTGAAGATTTTTTTTGGTGGGAAAAAAATAATAATAATGAGGGGGAATTCTTCTCAATGGGAAAATGAAAGGATAAAGAAAAAGATAAAGTGATGTGTAACACACAAATTTTCTATATATTTTTTTACGAAAATAAGCAACACATCGCACCAATGTGGATTGAGAGTGATTATTTATTTCATCAATAATTCAAAACAATAAAAAATTACATAGTGAAGTTTGATAGTGACAAGATGATGGGGATCATTAAGAATCGAACAAACTTCGACCTACACGTCAAATAAAATTCTAATTCAAATGGAGATGAGCTCATTGGTGACGATTGTCGAATTAGTAATTTATTAGAAAATACTAATAAAATACGTAATAATCCTCAACCTCAAAAGAGATTATCACAAATCACAAGCTATAAGCCTTATTCAAGTCTTGGCAGATAACAAGAATCTCAATAAAAAATCACAATGAAGAAAAAGAATGCCTCAAGAGTCAAATAAAAATCATATAATAATAATAAAAAAAATCGGAATATTGTGATTTATAAAATAGGACTTCTACAAGTTTACAACCCTGTTTCTTTATTTTCTTTTTTTAAAAAAAAACTTTAATGAACTCAATACTTGTTTATTTTATCATACATAATTTATTTATGTTGGGATCGTTAATTTCAACATTAGTATTATAGTGTCCGCTTTGGGTTAATCAAAGCCTCACGGTTTTATTTTTGGGCATCCCCCCAAAAAAGCTGAACTTTTATATATTAGGAGTTATTTTCTTAATTCTCCAATGTGGGACATTTTGACTTGATATACCCAACAATCATTCCCTCAAACCAAATGGACCACATACTCGTGGCTTCTCGTTGAAGGACCATATACCCATGACTCCCATCAATCGATCTCATGCTACTCTCTTTTGCATCGGTATTCACAGAGAGACTTCTCACAGCCACACACGAGTCCTCCTAGCTCGGTTTTACCACACTAGAGTTCACCACAAACTCGGTCCCCCAACTCTGCCTGAACATGGGCGGTTGTGGGTTCCTCATTCCCACAGACAACGCCACTTGTTGGGGCCGTAAACTCCGACATTAGTAAAATATTGTCCGCTCTGAGTTGATGAAGTTCTTACAATTTTGCTTTTGGACATCATCCCAAAAGGTCTCATACAAATCTCCACCACATATTAATTGTTATATTTATGTTAAATGAGGGTCAATTTGATTGATGTATTTCATAATTAAAGAATCAAATGATTTCGAAATTCACCGTTTGATTGAAAGATATGAGAATGATATCTAAATATTTTGAAATCACCAAAACCCTCCAAAATTGTGGTTTTCATTCTCATTCCCAAATCTCACAACCAAATTTTTTTTTATTTCATGTTATTATAATAATTATATTATTATATAATTTAAGTATAATATTAAATATTATTATATTATATAATTTTTTTTACTATATTATTAGTAATATTATTATTAAATATTATTTCATTTTGTATCTTAATTTTATATTTTATAAAATAAATAAGAGGGTAAGTAGATTACTTATTTATTCTTAACATGGTTTTACTTTCTTTTTAATTAAATTAATTATTATTTATATAATATTTTAATTCTTTTCTAAACATGTAAACTTAATAAATCAATAATTTATAAACTCGTCACATAAACCAAATATCGGAATTGAGAATCATTCCCAACTCCAAACTCATATCATTCCCTTTACTCGAACTCATACTCACAGTGATTTCTAACATTTAAATCAAACGCCTCAAAAATTATTAAGTTAATATTTAAAATAGAATTTAAAAATAATAATTACAAATATTGAGAATTGGATTTTAATTATCGCTATTTTTTTTTGGGTGCTTGCACGACAATAATTTTGAAGGGGTCATGGGCCAATCTTCTACAAAAAAAAGCTGTCTATGGGCCGGACTGATTATTTAAAAGATTTAAACTCAATTAGTATTTTTTTAACACGTTAATGGTTGAAAATTAATTAAATATTTTATACAATTTTTCTCAGATTTTTAAATCTTAATGCGACAGCCATGCTTATAGTCTTGAACATGTATCAATTAATAATGTTAACTTTCCACAAGAATCCCAACATTATTTTCGAACGATTTAGTAAGAAACAATACTTTATTGCCAAAAAATTAAAAATAAAAATAAAAATAAAAAGAAAGAAAATCATGTTTTTAAAAGCTAAAAAGGTTGAAGATTTGTGATAACATGGGCAATTATCGCTATGATTGTTAAATCTGCGAATCATCTGTACATCGTTATTTTTATTAGTTTTTTTTATTATTTAATGTACTAAATAATTATACTATATTGCCTTATTCAAAAGCAAGTTCTTGAATCGTAATTTCATTATATTTATTTAATAACGAAAAAGAAGGTAGTTTGGTGGTGTGATATTTTCGTTGCATGAAATCAAGATTACTATAATGCAAAATGTGGGACGAAGTCGACGTTTTGAAACAGCCAATCTTAGAGAGAGAAACTAAGGTGCCTCGAAACTTTTAGTTAATTCATATTTGGAAATACAATATCAAATAACATTTCTTTTATTCATAAATAAATTAACATTCCTTTTAATCCCTTCTTTTTATATGATAGCAATCCTCATAAGAAGAAATACGAGTTGAAAATAAATGAAGGTAACTAAAAAAAAAAATCATTTTTACTTAATTTTATATTTTTTTTATTGCATAAAATCTAACTGAGCAAATAATAATTTTTCGAGTTTCTCTACACAAGACGGAGAAAACTCGGAATGCATACAAATATAACTTATGATTGTTTATTTAGAAAATAAAGCAAGCTGTTTTTTTCAAATTAAATTAGCTTCGCCACTAAACATTTCACAGTTTACTTTTCAAATTTGATGGTCACATTCACATATTTCCATTCCCCAAAAAATCACTATTAAAGTTTTTTTTTAATCAAAAATTATTAAATTGAACACCCAGAACTTTCTCATGATCCATTATAATTTTTACAAGCTAGTGGGATAGTCAAAAATTAATGTGTAACATTGAAATATGAGATTTAAATTAAAGTCAATTACCACTTGGCACATAGAGGGGAAAAAAATAAAAAAGAATTTGAATCAGAAAAAATAATTCAAGGAAAACAACTTGAAGTCTCGAATAATATTGGTTGCAGAGCGACGGGGTTGTGAGATTCGATTCATTTTTTTATATTTCAATTCATATATATATATATATATATATATATATATATATTTATAATAAGCACTTATCTCTTTTTTTCGTAATAGAAAAACTCAAAACACATAATTAGTAAATAAAACCTATATATTCATTAATTTAAGTAATATAAATATATTACTTTATTTTTAAGTTTTATAAATATCCGAACATGTAATTTAATCATGTTGTGAATTAAAGTGATTGCAAAAATAAATAACAAACAGAAAATATATAAAACAATAATTTACAGAGCGCGAGCTCTGCGTCCATTCTACAAGTCTCTTGTTAAGGATTTTATTACGACGGAGATAATACAAAGGAAGAGACAATATGTGACAAAATACAATGATGGAGAGAAGAGATAGATTCATGGATACATAAGAAAATTTTATCGTGATATGGTAAAGATTTATTTACAAATAAATTAATATATATTTAAATCCTATTCGAATTTGGCATTTCGAGTTGGATGTGTTTCTGACTCTCACTTATTTTAAATATTTAATAATTGTTGGAAGTATCGAGAAGGATCCGGAAGGTGCCGGAAGTGAGAATTAGTTAGAATATTTTTTGCTTTGTAATTTCTGTTAAGACTCACGTGAGTTGCATGTGCCATTCTCACATTTTCTGCCTTTGCTATATGTATCTTGTGTTAGCTCATTTTGAGAGCAGATTCGAATAAAATATAATTAATTTTCCCTATATTCTCTCCCAACATTACATTTTTCTTCCTACTCTACTAAATGAAACATGGTATCAACGAGCCAGGTTTCGGTTTTCTGTGAGTACTACTGAGCGATGGCTGATTGTGCTGTGATTGCAGCAACGGAGATCGTTGCTGCTGCTACCGTTGAAGATGATGATGACGAACCACCTGATTTGGGTGGAGGCCTCGTCGTGCAGCGATTACCGTCGGCGTTCACTCCTGCATTTGTGGTGAGCCCTAATTTCTGGCGAATTTGGGATTTATCTGGTGCGCGCTGCAGTCTAACGACTTGCAGTCGCGAGCGCTTGTCCGTGGTTTCTTGGGTTTTTTCGGGAGATTTATGTGGTTTTCAAGGATCTTGGGGTCTTCTTGCCGTGCGGCGATCTCTCTGGTCGTCCGTTCATCGTCGACGATTTCTGTTGGAGCTGGTGAGTCGATTTTCTTTTCCTATGGTTTACTGGATAGCTGGTTCCCTCTTCTTGAAGGTGCTTCCAGATATGATATGCTACTGTGCATTACTATTTTTGAAGATTTGTCTTCACTTTGTTCGGCTAGTATGAATTTTGTTTTTGTTGTTAGTGGAGTTACTGGCTTTATTGGGGATCATTTATGAATTCTTGTGTTTACCTTGGGATTGTTTTATCTGATGTTTATGGAGATAGCATTGTGTTTGTTGTTGCTGCTACTTTGAGGTCTTGGGAAGGTGAATCTTGTGTGGATGTTGTGGTTGGTTGAATGGTGTTTGGGGCTATGTTGTGATGTGATTTTTGGATGTTTCTGCCACAATTTTGTGCTGTTTTGCACCCAGTTTACTGGATGTTGCTGTAGGCTGCTGCTGTGTACTGGTTGTGGCTTCAATTAGGTGTGTAGCAGTTGTGTCTCTGGTTGGTGTGGCAGCTTACTGCTGCTTGTGATGTTTGTGGAGGTTGGTGGCTGATGCAGCTTGGGTGTGCTGCAGCTGGTTGTTCTTGCTGCTGAAGAGGTTTTTGGGGTATTGGTTGTCTGTACCTGGAGCTGTTGGTGTGCTTTTGCAGATGGGGGGCTCTGTGCAGGGTTGTGCAGGCTGCTGCTGTCTTCTTATCAGCTGCTGTTTTGCTGCCCTGCTACTGCTGCTTGATGGTTCAGGGGCTGATGCAGATTGTTGTTGCTGGTTTCAAGATGCTGCTGTATATTTAGTTGCGGTGTTGCAGCTATACCTTTTGTCTTGGTGTTGTTGATGGTAACACACCTGATGTTTACTACACGATTGATTGATGTAGTTTGATTTTTGTGCTTTATGCATGGATATTGGACATTGAGCATAGCTACTTGATGCTTCTGCTGCTCGTGTTCTTGGATTGATCTTGAGCATAACTACTTGATGCTTCTGCTACTCAGATCTTAATGCTTTATGCATTTTTACTGGATTAGCTGACGATTTTCAGCTTTAATTTGGCCATTGTGCCATTGATGCTTTATGCATTTTTACATGGATATGGTGATGATATCTCACCTTTAATTTGGCTTTTGCCATTTGATGATTTTGCTTTTGCCATTGAATTAGGGAATTGAATTTCCCTTTATTACTTGTGTCCAAGTTGGACATTTCTGGTATGCACCTGTTGAGACCGTCAACTCCGACATTAGTATGATATTGTCCTCTTTGGGCATCACAAGCCCTCACGGTTTTGTCTTTGGGCACCTTCCC
>JAPKLW010000763.1:124687-158964 GCA_026898455.1 Plectranthus barbatus
CAACCAGAAGACGAGATGACGGTCTCCCTGTTCTGTTTCGTCGAGCAACCCATGCAGGAGGAAGTGGAGATGGTGATGATGGGCGACATGATGATGAGGGGCCTCATGCTGATTTTGGGTCTACTGCTGGTCATGAGGATGTAGGGCATGACGATGATGATGATCAGGGGCAAAATTTGGGTGGAGGTCCTCATGAGGGAGGACATGAGGAGCCACATGACTCCAGAGGATCTCGTAGGCGCAGTCGTTCGACCCGACATGGTTCTTCATCCAGTGGGTCCTCTGGTGATTCTAGGAGATTTCGTGGATCACGAAGACTGTTTGCGATGATCCGAGAGGCTGTTACTGCTGCGGTGAATGCTGCTGTTCCCGCTGCGGTTGATCGTGCATTCCGTACTTATGGTTGTAGACGAGATGATGTTGGCGAGTCTAGCCAGAGTAGGAGCCAGAGACGTGAGATGGAGAGGGTGCCGGATCAGGTTCCGGAGCAGGACCAGGATCAGGATCAGGATCAGCCGCCAGTGCGTGAGCACCGCAAGCATAGTTCAGTAGAGACTGGTCGGCGTAGCAGGTCCAGTTCGGCTGGTCATGAGCGTCGCAGACATAGTTCGGCACAGCCACTTGATATACCCTCTCCGAGCGCTTTTGGGATACCCGGGACTACAACCACTCCGAGTCAGTTTGTTATACCCGGGACTTCAGCCACCCCGAGCCATGTTGATATACCCGGCAGTTCAACCACTCCGGGACATTTTGATGTATCAGAGTTTGTATTTAGCCCCGCCAGCACTTATAATAGAGAGCTAGCATTGCTCGTCAGGGACGATGATGTTCTTGCGGTATGTTCTTATAAGTTATTTATTTATTAGTAATTGATGACATTAACTTTATAAAATGTTGTGTAGTTTGGAGATGGTCCTCCGTGGAGAATCACCACAGCTGATTATTGCAGATATCATGATTGGTTACAATCTGGACATGAATCTCGGCAGTTTAACCCCGATGGTCACGGATACCGGTTGCCAAAAGTGTGGTTCACCCATATTGAAGACATCAATGGACGACTTGATGATACCGTGATTGAGTGGTATACACAGATAAGGCAGAAGACTGCACCACCAAGAATACGTATTGTCAGGCCTCAATTCTATGTAAGTCAATTTGATTCTTTTTTTTACTTGTCTTCTTTTAGGGTATTTTGGGTACTAATTGTACTTTGTTGTGTTTGTTTTTTAAGGACTTAATGAAAACTGTCAAGAGAGACGAATTTCCTGCAAGCGTCCAGAAATTTATTCGAGGGATCGACGCATCGACATCGAAGGATTGGTTGGAGCAGATACGGTAAGTATTATCTTCATTTATATTTCATTTATGATTAATGAAAATGTAGTACTTATTGTGATAATATTTATGATTATTTTAATTTGCAAATTATTGTACAGTGCAAGGTTGGCACGAAATGGTACACTGTTGTCATTCATATTACCAGTTGGACAATTGAAGTGTACGATGCATACGCGCATCAGGCAGAATTGCATCAATCGCAGAAGCTGCTGGGTGAGATAAGAAAAATGACTGATCATTTTCACTGGTATCTTAAGAGACTTGGCTATTGGGATCAGAACACATTGAAATTACGTGAGCCCACTGCAGGGAAGATGGCCGTGACACATGTTTATAAATTCGAGAGCAATGTTCGTCGCCTTCATGATTTGTTTGCTTGTGTGCACATCGATGAGGTAGCATTTGGGGTACCAAGCATTGCTTGGATGCAAGATGTTACGAATTACCCTTGATATAGGAAATTTCTAGCTATTATGTTTTTCCTAAACACTGTTTGATTTTGATTGTTTTTGGACATGTTTCTATTTTTATTTGTACTTCTTTATATTATATTTAGGACTTGGGTTTATTCGTCGACAAACACTTTATTTTATTCATGATTACGATGGAACTTGCGTATGATCCAACAACTACCTCTGCATGATGCCCGTATGAAGAACGAACAAGAGGCACTTCGTTTGCAAGTGTACTCAACGCGAGTACTAGATGAGCGCACCACTTTAAATTCAACATGTTGCTCCATATGCAATAGAGATACGACAATTAGAAGATCGTCATTCATATAGAAGATAGAGCCCAATGAAAGTTCCCGATCTAGTATGGCTGCAACATCTCGTACCACTGGTGACTGTGATGAATCCAACGATATAATTGGAAATAGCCAATTATTTAGATCGCCTTCAACGTGACATGAATCCGGGAGAGGATGGGTTGGCATAAGATTGGATATAAACGCACTCATTCCACCAACTGATCGGATCCATGCAGAAAACTCAGCCACTGTAAAATTCTTTAATGTATCATAATTGATGAAATCTTCATCATCACTAGACTCCTCCTCAGATTCCTCGTCCTCCTCTTCATCATTAGAGTCAACGATATGACCTCACTTGTTGAGTGGTGACCTGTATTTTCATTCTCATCCTCCTCCTCCTCCTCCTCCTCCTCGTATGGATGCTCATATTCTTCATGGGGAGGCTCATCATTTAAATTGGGTATTTGGGAGCTCCGACTACCACTTTCTGAAGACGTACCAAAAATCAATGAGTCCCCAAATCTTTGTAGATCTTCCAGACCTGGACTAAAATACTGGTAAATTGGTGGACTGCTTGATGATAAGAACAGCCTGTATGGGGATGGCTCCCGATGTGAAGTCCCAACACCGGTACTCGCCGTATAATTCATAACAATATAAACATGCGGCTCCGAATAAAGAGCAACCAGTCGTTGAAGATCCAAATCCGTCACCAACAATGATTTTACAAATCTCGCACTACGGGATTTGGCAGTGTAATAAATGTTATACTCACCGTGTATGAATTCCGCATCAAAAATAAGTTGAATGTTGCTTCTTAATGCGGTAATGGAAATATTGGCGATTGGTATATAAACCAATCGTTCTTGTCCGGCAATGTAGTTGCACGAGTCATCCCATTGCCCATTGTAGTGAACTATTACACTACACCAGTCCTCCATTTTCAGTAACAAGTATATTTATTTTGATGAAGAGAGACAGAGATGAAAATGTGTATGTCACCACCGAACTTCACTTCAATTATATAAGTTGTATAGAGTGTCGGCAAATACACATAAATAATTGAAATTGAAGGATATACAATTGATAAAATAAAATAATTGTGTTGATTTTAATTTTCAACAATTTCAGTGTACGATTCATTACCCTTCACATAATATTTCCAACAATTTCAGTGGACTCATCAAATCAATATGCTTGAAGACATTATTGCATTTGTATGCAATGACAAAATAATTAAATTTTTTGTCCAAAATTTGATAAAAATTATTGATATAAAGTTTTAATTCGTGAATTTCAGCTGGACCTTGAGATTTTAACTTGATCAAAATTCACGAATTTATATATTTTAACTTGAGATTAAAATAAAGATTTAAAACATCTCAAAAAAAAAATAATACAACCGAGTCGCCACCGATCCCACTCGGTGGCTATCGGTTCTCACTCGGTGGGGACCACCGAAATAAAAAATAAAAAAAAAGAGTGCGACCGAGTCGCCATCGATCCCACTCGGTGGCTATCGGTTCTCACTCGGTGGGAACCACCGAAATAAAAAATAAAAAAAAAGAGTGCGACCGAGTCGCCATCGATCCCACTCGTTCGGACTCGGTCGCACTCATTGGGACCCGTTTTCTATCACAACATTAATTTCAAAAAATAAATAAAAAAAGAAAAATGAGAATAACGATAGAGACTCATGTAACCGAGTGCCACCACAATAATTTTCTGAAAAATAATAACCGAGTGAAAAAAATTTCATTTATGCAAATATATCTATAAAATTAGTTAAAAACTGGTTTTAACTAATTGATTAGACTTAAGTGTCAAAAATTTTGCGATCAAATGATTGGGAAACTAATTCCAATGCTAAATTATGTACTTTTGGCTAAAATTGAAATGAATACTAAAAGTGGCTAAAATTGAAATTTGTTTTATCAAATTGGCTATTTCAAATAATTTACATAGTAAAGTTTCGTACAAAAGTAGTAATGAAAAATTGTGTTAAAATTTACTAGTTACCATAAATATTATTTTCCGACTTTATTAGTCTTATTTTGCTTTTAGTGCAAAATCAAGGACATAAGTATAAAGAAAAATTAATATTTTATTAGTAAGTGTAAATTAATTTTTATTTTTTAAAATATAAATAATATGACAAGACAAACAAAAAAAAAAATTGAAAATGATATGACGGAGAGAAGGAGTACAATCTAATTATTGAAGAGCAATACTAATTTATTAGTTGCTTATATATTCGTAGTTAAAAGTGTCGACCCATAACGTGACAAAATTAGAAATTACGTTATATAAGTAAATAAAATGATATTATTAGAAATTATGATAATATATAAAGTATAGGGATGAATATTTATTTTTGAATTCTCTTTAAGTCTACCAACTTTGATGTATTTGTCAAATGGAATACGTATGTATGTGTACACATAATTACCTAATTAGACCAAATTAAATGAAAGCATTACAAAATCTTATAAAAGCCGAGTGGCAAAAACTTGTTGTCTCCATGTCTGGTAGAGGTAGCAGTTGGAGATTTGAATATTAGCCCCCCTTCCTTCCTCCTCCATATAAACCTTCTCTCTCAAACCATACATATATATATATATATACACACACACATATACATACATACTACATTCTTCATCAAAATATATGGCAGTCAAGAGGAAGATGAAATGGCAGGACTATTTCCCGAGTTGTTTCAAGCCCGAGATCCCGGCCCGGAACAAGAAGAAGCAGCCCGTTTCCAAGCAAACTTCGTTCCAGAGGATTTCTCTCTCTGATTTGAGCAGCTCCACCGTGCTCTCCGAGGATCTATCCATCTCTCTCGCCGGCTCCAATCTGCATGTGTTCACGCTTCAGGAGCTGAAGGTGATCACCCAGAACTTCTCATCGAGTAATTTCCTCGGCGAAGGCGGGTTCGGCCCGGTTCACAAGGGCTTCATTGATGACAAGCTGAGGCCCGGTTTGAAAGCCCAGCCCGTCGCGGTTAAGCTTCTAGATTTGGATGGTTCTCAAGGTCATCGGGAATGGCTGGTATGGATTTCATTCTTTTGTTTGTGTTCATACGAAAGCCCGATTCGTTTTGCAATATTGTGGATTGAATCTAATCATCTGGTTGACTTTGTTGTCTGGGTTTCATGTTTTCAGACAGAAGTGATATTTCTTGGTCAATTAAGACACGCCCATTTGGTGAAGCTGATCGGATATTGCTGCGAGGAAGAACACAGGCTTTTGGTGTATGAGTATATGCCCAGAGGCAGCCTCGAAAATCAGCTCTTCAGAAGTAAGATTTTAATTTCAAATTAAAAATATTGCTTCATTTCATTAATTTACTGTTCAACACACGAGTTATTATTGTCTTGAAAAAATGGTGCAAGATTATCTTTAAATTCAAGCATGTCAGCTCGTGATCAGATTTTGTAGGGTTATGTAAAAGTCAATTAGTGTGGATTATTTTATTTTATTTTTTTATATATATAAAAAAAAAAACATGTTGAGACGATGAATTTGTTCATCTAACTGTCACGTTGAATGGATCAATCGTTTACTTGGCAGGTAACAACTGCCAAACAATTTGAATATAACAGTAGGTGCACTGTCCCTTTTCTTCTTTTTGTAATAAGATTCTTGTTTTTTTTATTTGGTGAATCATTCCACTTATTAGAAAATATATCAAATCTCTCTGTTTGATTCTTGACCTTGTTAGTTGTTTCTATGAAACAGACTAGGTACCAAATTGGTAATTGAATTCATCATATTATATTACTACAATATATTAAACAGTGATGATTTGATTGTGACGCAGGATTTTCTGTTTCACTTCCATGGCCAACAAGAATGAAGATTGCAGTTGGAGCAGCCAAAGGCCTCGCATGCCTTCACGAAGCTGAAAAGCCCGTGATTTACCGCGATTTCAAAGCTTCCAACATTTTGCTCGACTCGGTGAGTCCTCATTTTATCACTTTTCTCCTTACAAAACCGCTTTTTACGAAAAATCATGCTTTAGCATTTTATGGAAACCCACATTAATTTCATAACTTTATCTGTATTCAGGACTACACGGCCAAGCTATCGGATTTCGGGCTAGCCAAAGACGGCCCTGAGGGAGATGACACGCACGTCTCCACACGAGTGATGGGCACACAAGGATACGCTGCACCCGAGTACATCATGACAGGTGATCAGTCTTTCTGGATACGATACTCTTGCTCGCTAGCTTCTGCTGCTTGTATCAATAATATTAGCAGTGGCGGATTTAGGGGCTTCCAAAATAATTTTTTTCTTTTATAAATTTATATATCTTACTATTATTTATAATATTTTTACATATTATTTATATATATATTTTTACATAATGTACCCTGTTGAATATTAGTCTTTTGCTAACTCTCAAGGATACCTACCTACCTACCCTTCAGGTCATTTGACAGCAGCGAGTGATGTATACAGCTTCGGAGTAGTGCTGGTGGAGCTGCTGACCGGCCGGAAATCGGTGGACAAGAGCCGGCCGTCGAGGGAGCAGAACCTCGTGGAGTGGGCGAGGCCGCTGCTGAAGAACCCGCGCAAGCTGAGCCGCGTGATGGACCCCAGGCTGGAAGGGCAGTACTCGGAGATGGGGGCTCAGAAGGCCGCAGCATTGGCTTATCAGTGCCTGAGCCACCGCCCCAAACTCCGGCCGACGATGAGCGAAGTGATCAACGTTTTGGAACCGCTGAAAGATTTGAACGACTCCCAAATAGGCACATTCGTGTTTGCGGTGTCCACGGATAGTGATTCGCAGAGAGAGATATCATCAAACAACGGCGAGAAACAAAGGGAGACGAAGAGAGAGAGCGGCGGCCAGTATCACCAGAAACACAAGCTCCATGAAGCGCGCAAGCACAAGGCTAAGTCGCCCAAGTCGCCGCTTTCTTTCACCGAGTTGAATTCGCCGCTGCACCACCGCATGAGGAGAGCGTGAACGGCGCCGCCGGAATAATAATTGTACAAAAAAGAAGGTTTTTGTATATAATGATTTAATCAGCTCAATTTTTTGTTTGATTCATTTAAATTTTGTGATTATGTTGCTCAAGTGTAATTGATTCACAAACATGAATCCCTCTACCATAATGAGAAGGGAAGATTGGTTGTTTTTTTTTTGGAAATTTGGCGTGTTGATTAACAAAAACTTTCTCATACTTAGATGAATACTACCATTTGTGTCATTCGTATCGGACTTTATTGATGTTATAATTTATGTGTCGGATTATCGTCGTATACAAGATTTTTAATTCTAAGTATAGTACTAATAATTTGTGTATGTTTGATTATTATCGTGTTTCAGGTCAGGTTCGTGTTTGGTCGTGTTCGTGTCATCATTATCATGTCATGCCAATAATTGTCACCCTAATGAATATTTATGTTTTATTGAAGAAATCGAAAAATATATGTACATAAAAGGTTATTTATCAAATATATTTATTTTTTATACATTTGTATTTAATATTAGTAATAACTATACTAAACATTATATTCATATATTTAGCGGTGATCACTAGCCAAATATAACTAAATTAAATTTAAGTTCAATGTGGAAATTTGAAGCTCGAAATAAATAATTGAGTGATTAATTACATTGACTTTTTCTGAAGTCTCATCGGTGAAACCAGCCAAAAAGAATAGAAATAGTTAATTAAAGAATAAAGAAAGAGATCTTTCTCTTTTTATTGGCAAGCAAGAACTTAATCTTTGAGAATGGGTACACAACAAATACTTTATTAGACTATAGAAGCCTTTGTGTGTACGAAATCACTTCTTTTATTTTTTTATTATTTGTTATTTTCATTTGTTTTTTCGGTTGAATAATATGAAATTGAAAAAGAAACCGACTTTTTATTTGGAAAATCATAGAGGCAAGAGAAAAAGTAAGGAGTTATCTAATTATAAAAACATTTCAATACCATGTGATAATATAATTTTTATGATAAAACTAATTTTAATTATTCTACATACATTTAATTTATTGGGTATCAATTGTTACCCGTGGACACGTATTAGCATTAAAGGATTATTGATAATCTATATATCTTATAAAATAGGAATCCCTACAAAAAATAATTATCCAGCTCAAAAATAATTTCCAAATTAAGTAATATAAGCAAATATGATCAGTATACAAGCATTATAAATTATTATTAAAATTATAACAAACATTGATATTGAATAATAAACGTATTTATTATTTCTTTAATAATTCTTATTTATTTTATCGAATTAGTGTTATATTTAATATTGTGGGTTCATTTTGTGTTGAATATGTAAAGGAATTCAAGAAAGAATAAAGTATAACAAAGAAAAATAAAGAACATAAGAATTTACAGTATTTAGAATTTGACGTCCACTTTAGAAGTTTATTCTAATATTTTATTAATAGTTTGTAAAAATACAGAGTATATTTTCTAAGTTGAATGGAGTGAATAAAATTATAGATCTAGAGTCTATTTATACATGAATAGAAATAATGGAAAATCTAAATAAGGAGAATTCCTAAAATAAGGAAAATAAGATGATCTTTATATTTTGGCATATTTATACATTTAAATGTTTATTATTTAAATAGTAAAAATATATCCAGTATTATACAATTTATATTTTATTAGTTGTAGATAAGACATTTACCTAAAGCGACAGATACTATTTTTACTTGTAAATTGCATAAGTGCTACTTCATTGCTATATACACATTCAAATTTGGAAGATGGGAGGGTTTTTTATTTTTCAGTTGTTTTTTAGGAGTCTCTCTAAAAAAAAAAAGCTGTTTTTCATGAGAATAATTTTGTAACACTGTTTATATTATATTATACTGAATAAATTGAACAAGTTAGACCAATTATGTGACTAATTTTATAAATTGAAGGATCAGATTCAAACTTATATATATATATAGGTGGATCCAGTGAGAAAACTCTTAACGTGAGAAAGTGAGAAAGATGCTTGATTGTATTCACGGCTTTGATTGATTGTATTCATGTCGTTGCTTGATTGTGCTTTAGTTGTTGCTTGATTATTTTGTTGTTTGATTGCATTTTAGTTGTTGCTTGATTCAATATCAACCATTGAATTTTTTAGATCTGATGGACATGATTCATTCTTTTTTCTCACATGGGGATTTTTTTAACATGATCCCTCCTCTATATATATATATATTCACTCAAGTGTTAAAATTAAAGTTTGTGCTAAATAGGAATGAATCTCGGTCCTTGGATTGATAGCATCAATGGTTGAGATTAAAGCATAAAAATTAAAAAATTAAGCATAATTTTCATTCGTGCTTAATTGCTTTATAAATCGTGCTTAATTCGATTAAGCATGATTTATAAAGCAAAAAAGCATAAAATCTGGGAAAATTTTTTCATCTCAACCATTGATTTTTTTAGATGAATGGTGTAGATTCAATCCTATTTAGCACAAACTAATTTTTAGTATGTGAGTCACTTCCTATATATATATATATATATATATATATATATATATATATATATAAATAATATGCGAGGAGGGATCATGTAAAAAAAATCCCCATGTGAGAAAAAAGAATGAATCATGTTCATTGGATCTAAACAAATCAATGGTTGATATTCAAACAAGCAATAACTAAAACATAATCAAGCAACAACTAAAGCATAATCAAGCAACATTGCAATCAAGCAACGACTTGAATATAATCAAGCAATACCGTAAATGCAATTAAGCGTCTTTCTCATTTTCTCACGTTAAGAGTTTTCTCACTGGATCCGCTACTAATATATTGCCCTTTTATAACGAGTTTTTGTGAGCTGCAACAAATATATTCACACCAAATTCCGCTTGCCCCAAATATATACCCCACATTTTGTCATTATTTAAACAGTTTTTTTTTTTTCTTTTTCTTCCAGAAGCAAATAATTCACTGCCGCCCCTTCAAATCGAAGCTCGCCTGTCAGCCGCCTCTGTCGTCGAAGTAGAGATGGCCACGCTCGAAACCGATGTCAACATGGTTCCGGCTGGAGAGGGCTCATCCGGTGCCGGCCCTTCTAATACGACGTCTCAGCCCTCCAAGAAGTCCAAGAAATTTGAGATTAAAAAGTGGAACGCCGTCTCTCTCTGGGCTTGGGGTATCCTTATACTTATCCTACTCTATTTTGTGATTCCTGCAGGCTACAGATTTGTTTAAATGCGACTTGGATTTCCGTTATGTTATTTTTTTTAATTTTTTTGTGTAATTAGGATCGTAACCCTAATTCTTACTGTTGCAGATATTGTGGTCGATAATTGTGCTATTTGCAGGAACCATATCATGGATCTGTGTATGTATTTTTTTTTTCCCCGGTTCATAATTCTCCAATCTTGCTCTTGTTCGATTCTTTTTCTTTAATTTCATTTTTTTTTGGTAATCAGGTATTGAGTGCCAGGCTAATCAAGCCAGTGCAACGAGCGAGGAATGCACGGTTGCTTGGGGTATGCTTAAATGCTGCAATCCTAATTATCTTTTACCCCCCATTACTTCTTTTTTTTTTTTCTCGAATGCTATTGGATTTTGGATTTAATTGAATTGTATCTCATCTTCGGGGAGCATTTTTTATTGTTCTAGCATCATTATAAATTTAAATTATTTTTAATTGATGAACTGAAAGAGATTATCTGTTGGAGTCTAAAGTCTTACTGAATTTGAGAAGAGTCGTTGAAAAAGAAAAAACTTTATAATTGAATTAAGAGCCGGATAAGTGGTTTGCTATTAAGATCAATGGACTGATCATTTCAATAAGCTATTGCCATTTGATATGAATGGATATAAATTATAAAGTGATTAAACTGCTGAAGAATGAACACCCAAGTGTGAGTCATATTTTGATTTTCTATAATCCTACATCTCTATGTTTCAGATTTACTCTACTATATTTTGTAATGCCTACGAAAAGGTTGCTCATAGCAACTTATTTTCAGAACCCAATAATTAGCTATCTTTCAGGGCTGACCTCAAGGAACTTCTGTCAGTAATAATTAAGTATTTGAGTCGAACATTCCGCAAAAATCAAACTCCACTGATGACGACAAGTCTCTTGGAAACAATCAAGTTTATTGCATTTTGCTCTGCTAGTTTAGATGTATTTCCTCCTTTCATTTGATCCAATTTCATACAATTAGCTCTTAGTACTATTTTCTGTATAGTATAAATTGCAAAAGTTATATGTGCCTAATCAACAATGCATTGTAAGAATGATATAGTGCTAATGCTGCTGCTACTTTTTAGATATTACCATGATGCCATTAGTTTCCCTGTTGGTGTAACTTCTTGTATGTTATTACTTTTTTTATCGCGGCAACATTGATAAACTTCCATGATTGTGTAATTTGTGATTTTGATATGTTTGTACATCATCTGAGCCATTCTTTTTGTTTCACTGTATTCCTGTATCTACACATAAGAAGCACTCTTGGAGATTTCTTTATTTTGTTCCAACTTGCTAGTATTGGCTTTGCGTGAGTGGTAATGTTGTGTGAGAAAATGGGCACATTTCTTCTGAATGTGTTTTATGTAGTGTCTGAGTCTATATTTTTTTTGGAAACTTTAATCCTACGTGAGAAGATAGTTGAAGCTTAGATTTTAGCTGTGTATTCTATTATTTGTGTACCTCATCCTCGTGGAATTATTTGTATTATTATATTTCCTTACAGATTATATTGCTGCGATAATTTTTCTCCTACAATATTTATAGGGGTTTGCAACCATGCCTTCCACTTCCATTGCATTAGCAGGTGGCTTAAAACTCGCCAAGTTTGCCCTCTAGGTGAGTCTTATACACTGAATGTAATCATGTCATTATTATGGCATGCTTTTCCCTCATGGTCAAAAACATTCTCCAGATAACAGCGAATGGGAGTTCCAGAAGTATGGTCACTAGAGCTTGTTACTGGAGTGGATATTGGCTTCTTGCTTCTGATTCATTCAAGAGAAATGTGTTCCTGTTGTTTTCTACTGGGGCAAATTTTGAGATGCTCAAAAATATTTGGTAGTGATATTAAAGCTTAGAATCCTTGTGCATCATTAGGGCATCTTGGCTCTTTCTAGTTATTTTGTTGGTATCGAGTTGACTCTTTCTACAGGAGTTTTGTGATTTTTACTAATATGCTAATGCTTTGTGGATATCTCTCTCTTATATTGCTGAATCCTTTTTGGTTCAAAGACGGCAATTTTCAGTTTCAAGACTTGTTAAAGATTCATCTAGCTAGATTTTATTAATTTTGGACTTCCTGATGTAGAAGTTGATTGCTTTCTGGAAAAAATTAATTAATTATATCTACTATAGTTATTTCCTTTTTTGAAGACGTGAACAATTTTGAACTGAGGTTTATATGTTGTCATTTGTTGTGTCATATCGTATGTATTTTGGACCATGTAAGGTTTTGTCTACACTTTGTTGATTTTTTCTAAAACCAATTTGCTATATTTTCTATTCGTTGCAATGAAATAAATCGTACCGGTTATATCTTACACGATTGCTTCTTAAACTTGGCTTGGATTGACCACAATTGTTAACATCTTTAGTGGTTTGGTTTTTACTTCTGATGTATCTTTTAAGGTTACAATTTCAAAGTTGAAAGCTTCTATTAGGGTGAGCAAGAAACTGAAACCGAATCGAACTGATTTTTTTTTTTTGTTATTTACGTTCGGTTATTTCGATTTTGGATTCGGTTTGGTTATTTTTTTTTTCGGACCAAAATAATATATATATATATATATATATATATATTATTAATAAATATATAATATATATTTAAATTAATATATAAAATATATTTTAATATATATTAAAATTTGGTTATAACTGAAAATCGAATAAGAATTTTGGTTCAATTATTTCAGTAATTCGGTTCGATTACAGGACAAAATCGAACCGAATAGCCGAATGCTCACCCCTAGCTTCTATATTGATTAGGATATGTGATAATGATTATAAAAGTTCTAATGATGGTGAAAGATTGTAGCCCTTTATAGTACTGTTTTAACCCATATAAGGGAAAATAGGGAAATATATCCTAATCTTTTACATATTAGGGGATTTTATCCTATTATTTTGCTGTTAGGGAATTATATCCCACACTTTCATTTTGTTAGGGAATTTTGACCCATATCGCTGACTAAGCCGTTAAGTGTCATGTGGCATTGATGTGGCGCTGACTCACAGCCACATATTTGCCACGTGGCATTTTTAAAAAATATTAATTAATTTTTTTAAAAATTTTTAATTTCATAATTAATATATATTCTTTAAATATTTAATTTTTTATAGTATTTTAATAATAATAAGATATATGAAAATAATAATACTTTAAATAAATATAAAAATATTATTGAAAAAAATAAGCATTAATTATTTAATTATAATATATTAAAAAACCTAATTCTCATTAAAAATTGAAAATTAATATCAATAAAAATTGGCATTTTTTAATTTTAAAATATTAATTAATTTAATTTTTAAATAATTTTTTTATTTTATAATTAAAGTATTTTTTATTTATATATTTTATTTTTTAATAATTTTTAGCTGATTTTTTTAATAATATTTATATATATAAACAATAATTATTTTTCTTAAAAATTAAAATATTATTAAAAAAAACAAACGTATAAAAATAAAACACATTAAATATTACATTATAATATATTAAAAAATAAAGTAAAATAATCATTCAATGCCTAGAACTAATTTTGTTTAGTTTTATCATCAATAATTTTTTCTACGGCCAACACTTATTTACAAAAATAATTTGTAAATACTTTCATTGATTTTTAATTTTCAATTTTTAATGAGAATTAGATTTTTTAATATATTATAATTAAATAATTAATGTTTATTTTTTTTCAATAATATTTTTATATTTATTTAAAGTATTATTATTTTTATATATCTTATTATTATTAAAATATTATAAAAAACGAAAATATATAAATATTAATTAGTAAATTAAAAATTAAAAAAAAAAAATTTAATATTAAAAAAATTAAAATAAATGCCATGTTGCAAATAAATATGTCATGTTCTTAAATAAATGAGAAAGTTGCAAAAAAATTGCTTTTCGTCGCCTGAGAGATTCGAACTCTCGCGGGGAAACCCCATGTACTTAGCAGGCACACGCCTTAACCACTCGGCCAAAGCGACGTTATTGATGCATTTTTAACAGTTTAATTCATAAATTTGAACATTACTGGGCCATATCTGCTCCCATCAATCAACATATTTCCACATTTTAATTTTCCATGACAAACACATCACAATTGTATGGATTAAAGAACCCTTTTTTTAAAAAAATTAAGTTATAATATTTGTTGGGATTATTTGAAGATTTGATAGTGAGTTTCTCACTCATTTGGATGTGATGTGTAGCATTAGGCTACAACATATCTTCCCTAAAATCTCTACTTCATTGTGATGTCATTTATTTTCATTATATATATATGCGCAATTTAGATACAAAAGAATCATGTTTGGTGCAAGACTTAGTGGAGCAACATAATGCTTATCATTACAACTATGGTGGTTGGAGATTTAAATTCCTTTAATGCTTTTTTATGGTGTCGATAAACGAGAAAAGATATGCAACTATCTCATCGCAATATATTAAATATATTAGCTCCATTAAATAATGACCTCATATGACCATATATAAAAATAGCCGAACAAGAAAAATGCACAATAAACCACCCATCGATACCAAAAATAGAAAAATAATGAGACAGAGCATCTAAATCTGAATTATGGCGTGATCATAATTGTATCAAATTGTAAGATAATATGAAACTCGTTTATTGATAGACATCATTTGTTTAAGGCATTGTACCTCTCTTACCAAATAATTTCCCACATTTATATGCATGTGAAATGCTTAAATAGATTTAGTGAAAGCAATAACTGTCCATGTGCCTTAAATAATTAATACCTCTACACATATCAGTGATATATCACATGATTGTGTTAATTTTGTTTTTAAATACGTGCAATTACATGTATTTATTTGGATCCCAAAAGATGGGTACATTCAATAAATCAATAATTTCAATGATGGAAATGGTAAATTAATTTGTCTAGGGCAACGAATCTGCAGTAAAAGCCTATTATAATTTGATAATTTCATCCTTACTATGATTTTTGGTTATAATGTAAATGTATAGCAATTTTGATTTATTTTAGTTACGAATTCCGTTGCTAAAATTAGTGCGGATAACTCGATTCTCTTATATAAGATTGTACATAAATGTTCGTGAACTACTTGGATCTCGATTCGAAAACAATTCGTTCAAGCTTGCCTGGTGAAGCTTTTTTTTTTTTGTTAGACTAATCAAATTTGAGCCTTAAACAAACTCATTAGCTGAAATTAGTTTTTAGGAGAATTGTCGATTCAGGACCCAAAAGATAGTTAAATTATCAATTCAGGATCCGAAAGATGATTTGTCAATCCAGGACCTGATATTGAGGTCCTGGATTGAGAATTATATGATCTTTCGGGTCCTGGATTGAGAATCTTTGTGATCTTTCAGGTCCTGAATTAATAATTAATCTTTCGGGTCCTGAATCGATAATATTAAAGTAGATTATGATCAAAGATACACATACAAAGGATATATCCAAATCTACTTAGATATATTCATATAATTGTAAATCATGTATATCTCTAGATAGTTATCTATATCTTGTAAACTCTATATATACGTGTCTCAATAATACTTTATTTTCTTAAGCAAATATTGTTGGTCTATCATGGTATTAGTCTGAATTCGATCCTGACCACATCTCTCCTTTCTCTCTCGCCGTACCCTCCTTTCTCTCTCGTTTTTCCTCCCTCCCTTCATCATGGCCGACGCTGCTACCTTGGCTAATGATCCTCTTCCTCTCTCCACCTTGGTGCATATGATCATTATCAGATAATTAAACTATCTTTCGGGTCATGAATTGATAAAACTCCTAGTTTTTAATATAAGATTATTTAGTTTACAAAATTATTCAATGTTTAAGAGTAATAAGTTGTGCATATTTGTAATTATATGAAGAAATTGAATTTGAGTATGAATGTGAAAATCCCAAATTATTAATTTCAAATTTTAAATAAATGAAAGTCCCAAATTTAGACAAACAAAAATATGAAATGGGTGGGAGTGAAGGGATTGAAAAGTGACAACAGCTTTGCAAAAAAACAAAACGAAAAACAATTTATTCAGTCAGAGATGTGCGGAAATAGCGATTTACAGAGAAGGGACAAACGCGAGCATGCGTATAATGTGGCGGATTTCAATGAGAGGAAAGCTAAAAGCGTGATCCAGCTAACTACTGCTGTTTGCTTTGATGCCGCCACAATCTGCGCTTCAAACCCCACATGTGATTGTAAACACGCTTTTATAATTAAAAATAAAAATATGATAATTTGACTTCAAAACTCTACTTAACAGCTTTTTATCTCCAATCATTTCTCATCATTAAACCCTCCTCACAAATTGATTAAAGCTAATATAAAATGTTTTGAGATTTCAATATCAAAGATATCTGTCTGAATTTAATTCAATGCGTGTTGAATCTGACAGCGCGGCGTCAAATGTCGTAAAAATCTTATTAATTATATAAAGTTTCAAATATATTTAACTGTAATTGTATAGTTTGTATTCAAACATGGTTTGTGCAATTTGTGGCAAGCATTATTAGTATAAACTTGGTCCAAATGAAATTCTATGTCCTACAATTATATTCCATCTTTAATTTTTTTAAAAGTGGGACATATTTTAGAAACTCGTATTAATGGAAATATTGATTTTATTTGTTAATAATACACGTGGGCTGTATTTTCATTAACTAGATTCTTCATTTGCTTGTAGTCTAATAAATCTTGAACTACAAAAACATTACTGAAATTAATATATATTATAAAGAGGAAATATTCAAAAATAGCCACTTTTCTTTAAAAAAAAAAAAAAAGAAAAAAAAACTTTAATAGCCAATACTATGTATATATGCAAGGATTGGCCAAAATTACATGAACTTACACAAATAACCCTACTTTGACCTAATTTTTGAAGGTTTTCTTTAATTCTAACTATCATTATTGTAATGATTCGATTTTCTTCACTTAAATAAGTAAAACAAATATTTACCGAATTAAAATTTGATATGCTATTTGGTTTTGATTTTATATCTATAAATAATAATATTAAAATAATGTTTTGGTATTTTCCATCACAAATTAACTTCCATTTGCTATCACAAATTAATTTTTATTTGCTATCAGAATTCAAAAATTAAAAATTATTATATCTGTCATCAAAAGTAATTAATTGGAGGTTTTAATCTCAAAACGAAAACTAAAATTTTGCTATCAAAAATTATTTTGTTGCGATCTTGTTTAAGATTAATATTTATTAGATTCAAATACATGTTTGAATCTAATAAAATAATTTTAAATTATTAGTATGTTTGTGATACTTTGCGGTTTTAATTTATATATATATACTGTATACATATATATATTCGTATTTTTAGATAATAATTTTATACTTAATGAAATATATTTGCAATCTTTGTTATTTCAGTTTTTTTTAGATATTTTCTTATTTCTAGATAAGGATTTCACTATTTAAAATCCGATTAATATCATTATTAATCTTAAAAAGAATTTTCGTATTTTTTGAAAGCTTGTGCAATTAATATCAAATTGCTAAAAAAACAAGAATGCCAACAGACTAAGATTTTTTATAGAAATCAAAATTGAAAAATATGTCCTTATATTTAAAAAGGTGAGGGTATTTTTGAAAAATGATCATTTTGTAAATTTACACATAAAAGTAGTTATTTAGGGTTTTAACTTTTAATGAAATCAAATAGGCTATTTAAGGTTTTAACTTTATTATAAATATATATTTTGCAACCATAATTACAAAACTTCACATAATGTTGAGTTTCTTTGAAATTTGTTTTTTTCAATTTACATCCAGCTATTTTAAAGGGTGTATGATATACCCATATTATATGTCAAAATAGCAAAACATTTTATCTGTGAAAGATGTCACGAGATATTATTATATGACATGCTCTCAAATTTATGGTCCGTGTCTTGTAATTTACGTCTGAATTGCATTTACATTATTGAGATCTCACTTATTTTTCACTAATTCAATCATAAAATCTATGTTACCAGCAATTATAAATTTCATAATTGCATTTATCCCCTAGAATAGCACTAACAACTGTGCTGTTGAAACATATCATTATAATAAAACCCATTTTAATACTCCCACCACCGTTCCGTTTATATAGTTCGAGTTACTATTTTAGGGTATTTCAATTATATAGTCTAATTTCTATATTTGATATTATTTTTATTTTGTCATTTACCATTACATTCCTGAATAATCTTGAAAAATGAGTATATTAAATGTAATATTATGAAAATGATAGGTTAATTAATGCTTTAAATAAGGGTAATGCTGGAAGTTTGTTTAAATATTAAATAATTTTTGGCAAACGTGTAAGATCAAACTCGACTATATAATCGGAACGGATGGAGTATCATATTAAAATATAGTTATTCTTTATAAAATCGACTTAAAATAAGAAATTAAATTTCAATGACATTTAATGGATTTGGATCCTCTGCTGTGCATATAGGCACAGCAGGAGGTGCTGTGCACTTTTAAACCACATATTTTAATTTATTTAATATTTTATTGACTTATACTATAGGTTAATATTTTATTCTTGTGTGTAACAGCACCTCCTGCTGTGCATATAGGCACAGCAGAGGATCCAAATCCGACATTTAATAGCGGAGAGACTGAGAGTGTGAATGTGTTGGTAGTCGTTGCGGTGCGGGTAGATGAAAGCATTCCCTCAAGTGTGTGCAGTGGAATGAATAGTCGCAAATTCCGTCTTTCCCAATAAGCGCATAATTGGAGGATATCGTAATATAATCTCACTTTACCAAATAAATGCGTGACAGCAGTTTATTCTTCCGTAAATGCCCTTGCGTGGCCTCTTTTTCTTCTTCTGCTGCTGCCACTATATATTTTTATAACAGCATGTATGTGTATGTATGTGTTGCGTTGTCACCTCTCCTATTTTTAAAGGCGGATCTACTAAGAGGCTGGGAGATTTTTTTATTTTTTTTTATCATTTTTTAAATTTGTGATCCGAAATTTAGAGGATTAGTTCCCTTGTAAAGAAAAAAAATTAATGAAAATAAGAAAAAATATAATAAAAGGTATTGAAGTTGACCATTGAAGGCAAAAAAAAAAAAAAAAAAAAAAAATTAGCCTCCCTCACGAAATTTTTTTGGATCCGTAACTGTCTATTATAGATCTCAGATTCAAATATTTTTCTCTTTTCTTTACTCTATTAAAAATGTAAATGAATATAAAACTTAATTTAATTATTGATTCAGGATATACATATGAATTTTCGATCTAAAAATTTATAAGATTTAAGAAGATTTTAATTTCAACTTTAAAAGGTTTCAAAACGGAGTATTAAATTATGATATGAGGTTCTAGATGAATTAAACCATTTCTAAATCTAAAAAGGAAGAATAATGAAATTTTAAAATATGAGAAAAATATAATAATGTAGAAAATAATCCACACAAAATAAAAAGTGGGATGGATTGATATTAATTATGGAATTCATGAATGTGTATATTATTGAGGAGGATGTTGAAGAGATGCAGTTGGGAGAATTAATCTAAAATTGTACAATAAATAAAATGACTTAAATGCCTACAACTTAGTTATTAGTTAATGAACTTAAATTCGAGTAGTGTTTATTGATTGATATCATATGCACAAATGCAATAGTGGTGTAGGTACAAATACAGCATACACATTTAATAAAAATAACATCATAAGAAAACTCTATGAAAGAAGATTAGGCAGTTTGGTGCGATTCACGAGTTTTTTTTTTTGTTGGTTTATTTAAACCATCACTAGTAGTGGATCCTCAATTGTAGGGGATCGTGGTTTATTTTTAGGCTATTTCTAAGTGCAACAATAATTGTGGGTCTGAAATTTTCATACACGTATTTATGCATGTTACAAACATCAATGATTAATACTCTCTCCGTCCCGGTGAAGTAGTCCCTTTTCTTTTCGGCACGAGAATTAAGGATTGTGAGTGTAGTAGAATTAATATTTTATTGGTGAGTGTGAAAAAGGTTGTCATTTTAGAAAAATAGGACTATTCTATGGGACAAACAAAAAAAGGAAAGTGGGACTACTTCAATGGGACGGAGGGAGTACTTTTTTTTTTAGGGGTATTGTGAACATTTCCTCTTCACACATTTTAAGTGTGAATAATTTATTGCTTTAAAAACTATGTAAATAAAATATCGAATTAAACATTAAGGATTAGTAATTCGTGAAAAAAAAAAAAAGAATGGGCCAAACCCACCAACATTTGTGGGCCGGACCAACAACGGAGTGGCATTCTTGTAATAATAAGGAATATCAAGCCTTAAATCTGCTCTCACCCCCTTTTTTATAATCTCTATTATACCCACAATTCCTCCACTGACAGACAGTCTCCCTCTCGCCCGACTGTCTAACATCCCTTCTCTCTCTCTCACACACACACACACTCTATCTATATCTATATATTTACTGAAAGTGGAGAGGTACCTTCAAACTATATTTTTTTAACCATGGCATCGCGCTATGCAATCGGTCTGTGCGCATTTGTCCTTCTCCAATCATGTCTGCTTCCAGTTCTTGCCAAGAAAACATACATTGTGCGCATGAAGCACCACCAGAAGCCGGCGGCGTACGCCACCCACGCTGACTGGTACGCCGACCACTTGCAGTCGCTTACTTCCGCCGAGTCGGAGGATTCCATCCTGTACACCTACGACACCGCCTACCACGGGTTCGCTGCCGCCCTTTCCCCGGAGGAGGTGGAGTCCCTCCGCCAGTCAGACTCTGTACTCGGAGTGTACGAGGACACCGTGTACGCGCTCCACACCACCCGCACTCCGGAGTTCCTCGGCCTGGAGCCGACGTCCGGGAAATGGGCCGGGCATAGTGTCCAGGATCTCAACCAGGCCTCTCACGACGTCATTATTGGAGTTCTAGACACGGGGGTATGGCCGGAATCGGAGTCGTTCGGCGACGCCGGCTTGCCCGATGTGCCCACGCGGTGGCGCGGCGAGTGCGAAGCGGCGGCTGATTTTGATCCCAAGATCCACTGCAACAAAAAGCTAATCGGCGCCAGATTCTTCTCCCGAGGGTACAACATGGCGGCCGGCACGAAGGAATCGCGGTCCCCGCGCGACGACGACGGCCACGGCACGCACACAGCCAGCACTGCAGCGGGATCCTCGGTGGGGAATGCCAGTCTGTTGGGCTACGCCAGCGGAAACGCCCGCGGCATGGCGCCCCACGCGAGGGTGGCTACTTACCGAGTCTGCTGGAAGTCGGGTTGTCTTGGTTCCGACATACTCGCCGCAATGGAACGCGCCATTCTCGACGGCGTCGATGTTTTGTCTCTGTCTCTCGGCGGTGGGTCTGCCCCGTACCCCCGCGACACCATTGCCGTCGGAGCTTTTGCAGCGATGGAGAGAGGGATATTGGTTTCCTGTTCAGCAGGGAATAGCGGGCCTGCCAAGGCTTCATTGGCTAATGTGGCGCCATGGATAATGACCGTTGGAGCTGGCACCTTAGATAGGGATTTTCCAGCCTACGCCGCCTTAGGCGACGGCCGGAAAATCACCGGCGTATCTCTGTACAGTGGTGCTGGGATGGGCAGCAAGTTGGTTGGGTTAGTGTACAGTAACGGCAACAATAGCTCCAGCAATTTGTGCTTGCCCGGTTCGCTCGACCCGGCGGTGGTACGCGGGAAGGTGGTGCTCTGCGACCGAGGAATCAGTGCGCGGGTGGAGAAGGGTGCGGTAGTGAAGGAAGCTGGTGGGGTGGGGATGATTCTAGCCAACACGGCCGCCAGCGGAGAGGAACTGGTGGCGGACAGCCATTTGCTGCCGGCGGTGGCGGTGGGAAGGAAATTGGGTGACGTGGTAAGACAGTACGTGAAAAGTGCCAAGAATCCGACCGCAGCGATAAGCTTCGGCGGGACGGTGGTGAACGTGAAGCCATCGCCGGTGGTGGCCGCGTTCAGCTCGAGGGGCCCGAATATGGTGACGCCGCAAATCTTGAAGCCCGACGTGATCGGGCCGGGCGTGAATATCTTGGCAGCATGGTCTCAGGCCGTGGGCCCCACCGGTCTCGACAACGACTCCCGCAAAACTCAATTCAACATCATGTCTGGTAATTATCCCCACCATATAACGGCTATATTTCTCTTTTCCAATTAATTTTTTTTTTGTTTTTATCGATCGAAATAGATTAGAAACATAATTTATGATTTAGATGTAGGAACTAATAATATGCACTAAGCATGAGAGGGGACAAACAATTTTATTTAATTATTACATAGTTGCTTCTATGGTAAAGGTAAAACTTTTGGAGAAGAGTTGTTTATTTTCATCACATATATTGTAGCTCACGTTCAAAAAGTGAGGTTGAAGTGTGTTGTTTAAAGAAAAAGCTAACACCACCCCCCTTTTATGCTTTCTTTCATTGAATCCATTTGATTTTAATGCCTCATCGTATATGTTTCAAATACAATGCTCCATTTCTGAATGCCAAATTTCAAAATGGTGGAAATGAGCATATACAAAAGGTATATCAATCATGGAGCACCATGAGCTGTAAAGCAAGGGTTTAAACCAAAAATGGCTGATTTTGAAAGTGACATTACTTTCTCTGATGCTTAGTTAGTGCATTCTGCTACTGTATGTCCGAAATTATTGATCCCTTTTATGTCTCAACTATTTGATGAATAATATTTGCAGGTACTTCCATGTCCTGCCCTCACATCAGCGGTCTAGCAGCCCTACTGAAGGCGGCGCACCCGGGGTGGAGCCCGAGCGCGATCAAGTCGGCCTTGATGACCACGGCCTACACCCTCGACAACACCAACTCCCCTCTCCGTGATGCTGCTGACTATTCCATCTCCACTCCCTGGGCTCACGGAGCCGGCCACGTCGACCCTCCGAGAGCGCTCTCACCGGGGCTCGTGTACGATGCCTCCCCCAATGATTACGTTGCGTTCCTCTGCTCCCTGGACTACACCGTTGATATGTTGCAGATGATTGTGAGGCACCCTAATGTCACGTGCGCGAGGAAGCTACGTGATCCGGGCCAGCTCAACTACCCGTCCTTCTCTGTCCTGTTTGGGAAGTCTAGGGTTGTGAGGTACACCCGGGAGCTGACCAACGTCGACGCTGCTGGGTCCGCCTACAAGGTCTCTGTGGAGGCGCCGGCGAATGTGGTGGCCACAGTGAAGCCGTCGACCCTTGTTTTCAAGAATGCCGGAGATAAGCAGAGGTATACGGTTACGTTCGTGTCACAGAAGGGCTCGAGTCCTTTGAGGAACGCGTTTGGTTCGATCACTTGGATGAACGAACAGCATCGAGTTAGGAGCCCGGTTTCCTACTCGTGGACGCGGGTGTGAGGATGCGGCGGCGATTCGTGGAGTTTGTAGAAGTAGAGAAGATGTAAGGCAGTTGGCAGAAGCTGCTCCCTGCTGGTTTGTTTTATGGGATGGTTTAACTAAATTTCAGTGTATTAACCTTGCATTCAAGATCTCAACTATCTTTTGCAGGTAGACTAGGTGAAAGAATTTAATGATCAACCACCGTTTTTATATGAAATAGCTCAATATTTATGAAGATCATTATAAATGAATGTGAGATGAGTTAGTTGGTTGATGATACAATGCCCTCAAAACAGAGTCCTTTATCACAATATTGGCTAGAATTTATCTAATATCCAAGAATCCAAAGCCCCATTGATAAACCGTATATATGTTTATGGAAACTTCTTTTAAGATAGAAATATATAATTTAAATTTTTACACACGACAACATTGTGATGACAAAGAAACAGAGAAGCAAGACAATGAGTGAGAAAATGCAAAACCTCAGCAGCTGATGCTCTTTGACATGCTTCAACAAGAAGCTTCAAGAATTACATATAAATGATCTGCCAACCATGGCAAAATCAGATTTTTACACCAAGCCATGGCAAAAAACACACTCAAAAATTGTTCTGATTAATTGCAGATCCTCCATTGGCCCTACCAACAGTCACATACCTCGACCACATGAATTTAAGTTGGAGAAGATCACAGACTATATCTCTAGGACTATATCTGCAAAAGTGAACAGCCAAAGGAATAATGAGAACTAGAAACAGCAGTTGTTTGCGATGCAAAAAAAACGATCATTTGCTCTTCTTACATTCAGAGTCTGTCTTAACCCATTTGCTTTTATGATCCCCTTCATCCTCACTTTCGCTCTCGGGCATGTCCAAATACTTCTTGGGAGTAGGCCTTTGAGGGTATATCTTCTTATGCAGCATAGCCCTTAATATCTGTACAAAGAAATTTGCGTTGGGATGCATGCATGAAGCTGTGTCAATTAATTTCGGAAGTTGTTGTGTACCTTCTCCATTCTTGAGAGATCCGGGAGTGGATCTCTCAAGATGTGAGGTGGCGGTGGCGGCGCAGCCACGAATCCGCCGCCGCAGAGGAGGGCCTTCTTGATCAGAAAAGACAGCGACTTCTTGGCCTTGCCGATGCTGTTATCCGGTTGAGCATGGACTGGTAGGCTGCTCTTCCTCTGCAGATGAGCGTCGCCGTCGCCGTCGCGCAGGCAGTCTAATAACTGCTCCACCGTGATGTGCTTGCTATTCAGTAGCAGTCTCAGCTCTCTGTCAACTTGTTCCAAGTCAGAACCGTTGTCTGGTTGATCTTCTTCACTCTCTCCTACGCCCATTCTCTCTTTGCTGTTTCCGAAGGTGCCGATTGCCAGCAAACCGAATCTGGATTGATGACGATCTGCGACACATATTTGATAAGAGAAAATTAATCCTTACAAAGATTGTGTTGCAAACATAAAAACTTACAAGATTTTGGTTGTGGGTTGCTGCCTTCTTCATTCCTGCAACGCTTGCCTCGCATCCAACTAAAGATCTGGGCGATCAAGAATCAAATATATCACAGTTAGTTAGGTGCAGTCATTTTTGTAAGGCAGAACAGAAGTAGGATCGAGATATAATTTACCTTCATCTTAATTTCTGAAATATTAATTTATATACGGTGGGAATGTGTTTGGAAAGATATACAAAGATGGAATCCCCACAAAGATGAGGAGTGAGGTTTATAGGGTATAAATAGACCATGTATGTACATATACGCATAGCAGGGGATGCCGTACGTATATCTTTATTATAGATAACTAGCTAGATTAATATTTTATTCATTATGTAACAACTTTTTGTGCAATGTCTATATGCATAACTGAGGATTCAAATTAAATTCATACATATTTGGATCATCTGTGAGACATGCATATAAGCATAATAGGAGATGTTGTGCTTCTTTCAACCACGTATTTCAATTTATTGAATGTTTAATTAAAAATAACTAAATTAATATTTTATTTAATGTGTGTAACAACACGCACAATAACTGATCCAAATCCGTATATTTAAAAGTATTAAGTAGGGTGGTGGTCCAAGTTCCAAAACACACCCTTTTTTTGAATCTCTATTATCTTGCTGTCTTTACAATAATATTGCATGTGACAAATATTTGAGTATTTTCTCGGTGGGATTATTTAGCATATATATTTGGTATTGCACCTTTGTATCTAGGGGTGAGCAAGAAACCGAAATAACCAAAAATCGAACCGAATTGAAATTTTTTTGGTTATTTCGGTTCGATTATTTTGATTTTCGGTTCGGTTCGGTTATATTTTTCTCCGGGCCGAAATAACCGAAAAACCAAAATTATATATATATATATATATATATATATAATTAATATATAAATAATACACATAATTTTTTATTTTAAGTATAGATTGTATTGATGATTATTTTATGTTTAGATATTTGTTGAATTATTCAAGATATATGATATTTTTCAGGTTTTATAATTTTTTTTAAAAAATTCGGTTTAAACCGAAATAACCGAAATTACGCACCAAAAAACGAACTGCAAATTCGGTTCGGTTATCAACCTTGTTCGGTTCGGTTCGGTTGTGTCAAAAAAAAATTCGGTTATTTGGGTTCGGTTATTTTTTAAGCAAAAACCGACCGAAATAACCGAATGTTCACCCCTATTTGTATCCTTGTGTAAAATGCATATAATCTAAAATCCAGCTGCGCTGTCTATATGGTAGTGGTGGAATATGATAAAAAAAAATCCCTAAAATCCATGCATGCCGGGCTGTGGCTGTGGATACAAACTCAAAACCCCCCATGCATGCACGTGAAGCTGTCCACCAATCCCACGTGGCAAACAAACTGCCAAGTGTCGGAGAGCGGCGCCTGTATTGACGATCATCGTATTCCGCCGCACCTACACGTGTGTCCGTCGGACATACCTCCATTCTCGTCGGAAACAAATCACAGCTTGCTTGCCTTAATCTCCATTCTAATTCTATTATATATATCTCACTCTTTCCAATATATTTTTAATCTAGGGTTGCTTTGGATTTGATGATGCGTGCTCACTAAAAGGAGTAATCTTACCTTTTTAATAATTAATTACTCCAATATTCTACACATACCTTAAATTATTTTGAATGGAATTTATTTTAGACAGAGAATTCTATTTGGAAGCTGCATTTTTAACAGAATTATTGTTTATGTACAGAGAATTTTTTTTTATCAGAATGGTTATTTCAATCATAAATACAATGAAGTATATATTTAATAAACCTAATAAATAATGTATTTTATATATCATTTGTATGCACTATATACAATATAAATTCTAATCAGAATACAGATTTTGAATGGAATTCTCTAAGTATAAAAATAGATTATGTTCGAAATCCAATTTAGACTAACTCAATCATTATAACTCTTTCGTATTTTTTTTTTATCAAACTTAACGATAAAATGAAAGATCACGCTTTAAATAAATAAATATGGACATAAGTATTTTATATATATATATATTTAAAATTAAATGTGATTTTAAGAAAAAGAGAATTTTTAACACCTAATTGAGATATAATAAAACCAAATTTGGGATTAATAAACTAATTGGAATGTTATGGATGATAATTAGAATGAATAGATCTTAATTGAACAATTAAGTACTAACTTAGATGTATCCTAATCAAGATTAAATAAGTCTTCGAAACATTTTTTTTTCATATTTCATTACAAAAAAACAGTGTTAAAAAAACTAAAATTTAAAGTAAATTTTGATGTCATATTAACTTTTTTTTTTTTCATGTATAAATGAGTAATATATTAATTTGTCTAATAAAAGAATACATGTTTTTAGCTTAATTAATTACTACACTTATAGTAACTCTTCATTACTTTGATTTTGATCCAACTTTTGATTCTGTGGTCCAATTCAGAATTATATTGATACTTTATTTAATCATTATCAGATGGAATCTAAATTAGGGATGGGGAAAAATACCGAAATATCAAAATACCGGGCATATCGTATTATCAGATGGAATCTAAAATCTAAATTATGTTTAGGGGATTGGGTTACACATAATTGGGGTATGTGTAAGTTGTGTATGACTTGAGTACGTATCCAGAAATTTTTAAAAGAGTTTCATTACATTTTTGCGTAATAAGAAAAAACACCTAATTAAGTAAAAATTCAATTCATAATAATAATTCATACAAATTAATCTCAATATTATATAAAAATCTAACATTTTGAGACTATAATATATAAAAAAAAAAAAAAATTTGGTTCATTCCCTCACGTCCAGTTCTTCTTTAATCTCGATGAAGAAGAGAATTATATCATTAAAAATATTACTCCCTCCATCTCATACCAATTGTAACATTTCTTTTCGGCATAAAAATTAAAGTTGTGAGTATAAGTAAAATTAATATTTTATTATTGAATGTAAAAAAATTTCATTGCAAAAGTTGTCATTTTTAAAAAAAGTCATTATAAAAAATGTATAAGATCATCTTAATTAACAGAAAACTATTAACCAAGAGTTCTAGTCACGTAAATATATATTTATAAATATCATTTCGTATAATGTAACAGCTCCTCCGGTTCGAGGTTTTCTTCAAAGATGTAAATATACAGCTTATGTATGGATTCATGATGAATAATAATAATATTCTTATCCGTCTTCTCCACCACAGCAGATGCAACAGCCTATGCATGCCAAGGCACTGAACAGCTGAGTGAATGCAACCAAACACTGATCGTTCATCCGCGAGCACACTTGGATGCAGCACATGCAACAGCAGTGCCTCCAACACCTCCCGCAGCAGTCACAAGCTGCCTTTGCATACACGTCTGCAGCATCGGGTGGATCTGGGTCGCCGTAACCTGAGGGAATGTTTTCAGTCGTCGCGCTGACACTCCCAAAACCAACTCCCATGTTGTGCACTCTTGAGATCACTCGAGGTTTAGGCTCTTCTTTCTGATGAAGATCCACTTTTCTGGAGGCCTGCATTTTATAATGATACATGATTCACAGAAAGCCAAATAATTTCCAAAAGCTCAGCCAGTCCAGCTCAGCAAGCACAGAAAATGTCATCTCTAGACAAACTCGATGAAATAGAAGCGAAAAATTATTCTCACACGTAATACATACCTTTTTAGCATTGGTTGAATCTGTTATTGATTTAACCTTCTGAGTCTCAAGCAACACCATGTTTGTGTACTCAGAAATGATGGAGCTTTGTAAACTCATTTTTGCTATCTGTCAATAATGAAATAAATCATTAGCTGCTGCAATCATTAGGCTACATATGTAAGTTGACTAAGCTTGTCATTTGATACCCTCAACTCATAGTAAGAAATTCTTTAATTAGTCGGGAAAATTATGTTTCAGGACACTTTGTATATTAAAATAATGATAATAACGAAGATTTGGTCATTTGAAATCTGAAATATGAAGAGATGTTGTAATCATTCCATGACTTATTATTTAGTATTGGACGTAAATTATTCAAAACTTTAAGCAGGCTAATTTAGGAACAACCTTCTTCGCAAGCTCCTGATTTTCTGAAAACCAGGCATGAGCTGTAAGTAGTTCAATCTGATGCTTGGCTGCCATCTGAAGAAATTGAATAAATAAATAAATAAAGAGTGGAAGCAAATGGCATTAGAAAACAAAAAGGAACGTAAAATTTTGACCTGGAAGGACAAATACTAACTCAAATATCATGATGCATAATCGGTTGATTCTAATTCAAATGCATTCTCTGTGTTCTAAATGGCATGAGTGAAAACTTGATTATGTTCTTAGTTTTGAAAATTCAAATGACAGTGTTCTAAGTGAGATAAATACGAGTCTGAAGTTATAGGGATAACATTTTATCTATCTCTAGATTGTACCTATAGAAAGATTATTTATTTTAGAGATGGATCATTATTATCAGATGTCTAATGAAAGGTCTGACATGAAACTACATAACCAGCAGCAACAAGGATGAAATCCAAAATAAGCAGATAGTGCATACTGTTGAAAAGTATCTAACTGCAGTTAACCAAAGTATCACCTTTCCGATAGGTATCTCCTTTGCCCCTTCCACTTTCAGGTCTATAGTAACACTGTTCATATCTGCAAGCCGACCATTGATTTTAAGGGTCTCTGGAAATGTTCCACGGTATCTGCCTGACAAAACCAAGGGGCTTTCGGACGAAAGGTCTGGAATTTGGGAAGGAAACACCTGTGAAACAAGAGTAAGACTTCAGTGAAAAATGTCTCCAATAGGATGTAATCATTATAAAACAAACTATATGAATAAAATTTCAAAAAGATACATAACCACAACATATGAATACAGAATTGGATTTGTACCAAACAATCAGTCGTAAGATCTCAAAAGACTGACATGCTAATGTGAGTGGGTAGTGCAATTGATAATCTGGAAATCAAGAAAGGTAGTATTACCTCAAGATCATCAAGCTTATCAATGTTCTCAAAAGCAATATTTGCAAGAATGATCGATGATGCTCTAGTAAACAGGCCTTCCAATCGAGCCCCAACAGATTCTGCCAAATCATAGTGACAATGAGACAAGGGCCTTGGATCTCCTCAGTTGAAAGTCAGGAGATAGTTAGCAGTTCTTTGGTTCTTTCATTTGCTTTATTAATTATGTTCCGTGGAAACTTTGATATAGCAGGCATACGTATATAAACAACAAGTGAAATAATTTAAAAATTCTTCATCAATATATATGACTAAATATATTATGGGTTAATTCGTAGCTGGTGAAAGCATTTTAGAATAAAGAATAATTTGAGTGACTTGTGAGCTACTTGGTTCAACAAAAGCTCATTGGGTGAGGATTGTAACATAAATTAATCAAGCTTGAAGCTTGACAGCGTACTCAGCTTAGTAGACTTACTGAACTGGTGAACTTGATCAAAAATATACGGTACTAGTTAGATATTTAAAATTTTATTTTACAAGACATAAAAGTATTTACATTTTTTATTTTTTAACAACATTTATTTTTCAAAATTCAGTTAAAATTAAAATTGTCGCATCAGATTGAAACAAATACATGTATTCATTTTATGCCCCTAACAATTTTAGTTTTCTGTTGAAGATCTCTAGTTTAATGTTTTATTTACAGATTAGTACTTGGAATAATTATTACATATTCTAAAGGTACAGAGTGATAGTAAAAAAAATGCAATGTTTACTCATTCAGGTACAGAGTGATAGTAAAATTAAAACTGTCGCATCAGATTGGAACAAATACATGTAATTATCATTTGATGCCCCTAACAATTTTAGTTTTCTGTTGAAGATCTCTAGTTTAATGTTTTATTTACAGATTAGTACTTGAAATAATTATTACATGTTCTAAAGGTACAGAGTGATAGTAAAAAAATGCAATGTTTACTCATAGATTAATTATTAATATAATTGCATATTCTGTAGTATAGTAATATTAGATAATCTCCTAAATTTTATTTTGCAATGTCTCGATCAGGTTTAATGTGTGCACCCGATTATCGTATCTAGCAAACCCTATTGCATGGATCACTAACTTTTACCAACCACCACTTCTGGAGCTAATCCATTTTCATAAAAAGTATTCTAGAAACATAGGTTATATTAAAATGATACTTAGAGAATAAGAATGTTAAGAGCACAGTAAAACTTACACAAAACTAAATCATAAGAAGGTTTGTTTTACAAAGTGGAGAAGTAGTTTACTAACTAATGGAAGAGAAAAAAACATCGCAAGTATAATATTTCTGAGCAGCACATTATTATCGTACGAGGAAAATGTTAGGAAAAAGAATAGAATCTTACCAACATCAATAGCAGCTTCATAATGCCCCCGACTAGTGAATGCAAGCTTCCGAAGAAAATGATGATTACAAAACTTACCTGAAAAATTGTAAATGTTTGTTTAGGTATTACAAAACTCAACAGTGAAATAATTTTATGAAAACAAAAGGATTGGAGACTCAATTCTAAAAACTACATAGGAAAATGAGTGATGACGAAACGACTCAAGATAATATATGAAAGCTCATAATAAATATCAAAGATTTTAGAGACTATTTTCAAATTGAAATGTTATAACTTCGTAAGATACATACCTATACCCAACGTATATATTCTTGGAGAAATATTTTTATAGTTTCTTAGCTGATTTCTCATGGTATCACATATACTCCTCTCATCTTCAACAGCCCCATCAGTGATTAGGAAAATGATTGGAATTGAGTTGGAATTATCAGATAACATTGTGATGGCCTGAAAGTACAAGGAATAAAGGACTTCTTACGTAACAATTTATAGGGGATTGTCAAAACAAAATGTAAAACATCATAAAAGATGATCAGTAGATTAAAATGTAAGACCAACAGAAACTCACACAACTTGATTCTTAGCTTCATAAGCAATAAACATGAATCAAGTTTTTTGACATATTAGCAGAAACCAATTGTGAATGCTTCAATTTCTTTGCAACAAGTTCCGCTAAAACTAATGATTTGTCATTAATCAACACAAAATATATTTTATTCTAGCTAAATATATAATAGGGGGGAAGGGCTCGATTGATAACAAGCACAGTGGAATAATAATGGAAAGCACATATAGTTTCAGAGGAATGAAAAATACCTGATTGAGTGGAAGCATGATGTTTGTGCCACCACTTGCAACAAAATTTGAATTAACCCACTGAACAACATTTTCAATATTTTCTGCAGTTGCTGGCTCCAGAATTGAGGAAAACAGACAAGTTTCACCATTAAATGCTATTACATTAAACATGTCTTTGGAGTCAAGCTTGGAAAGTGAAGCAAATAGGGCACGTTTTGTTTCTTCAAGTGGTTGGCCTCTCATGCTCTCGCTAATGTCAACAACAAAAACCACTTCCTTCCTGAAAACCTTTTTAACAAAGAAAATGGGAGCCAGGAAGTGTTAATCCCCAAAGTGAGATGAACTTATGAGTGTTAATTGAAATAAAGAAAAGAAGGTTTGACAGATTGTTGAGAATTTAAAATTGTAAAATTGCATTCTTTCTCAACATTCAGGTTGTGCTAGCAATCGCTACAACAATTTCATAGAATATGGATAAGGGACTGTAAATAAATTTACCTTTCCACTAAATCCACTCTGCTGCTTTCCTGGGAAAAGATAGCAATAGAACATATCTCTACGATCTACATCACCTAACAATGGTGGATTCAATAGTACAGCACCAGACGCATGACTTGAAGATACCTGAAAAACTATAATTAGAATGGTATGTAATTTTATGTTTTCCTTCAAATATAAAATATTAATTATTTGATATATTCCTGGAGAAGTATGTTTTATCAGTTATGGAGAATCATGCACCAGATTCTTACAGAGTATGTGAATAAAAAATCACTGTTCGACCACGATAGAACTTCAGTGTCATAGAGGAAAGCCAACTTTCCTACTTTTCGTTGTCGCTCCTAAATATTAGAAAATGAAAGGGTCAAAGGAGGACTGCAGTGAAATTCTTCTAGTTTATTCCATAATTACAAAGAAAACCTGTAAATAATGGTACCTTTAACGGATGACTGGTTGTTTTACATAGAACCTCTGTTCCGGGACCAGCATTAACTTTCAATTCTATCTTTTCACGTTTAGATATCTTCTTTGCAGCGGGAGTTACATATTCAGGAAAACTAAATGGAATCCTCAAGGTGTACTGGCCATCATGATATGATATTTTTTGAGACCATTTTATTTTAATCATTACGTTAGTTCCACCATCAACCTGATAATCACATACACCAAAAAAAAAATGAATAAGTGACAGTGATACAAACACAAATGAGAGAGGGGAAGGAAGGAAGAGAACACTAGCCTGTGGAACTGTGAGAGTGAATATATGGGCTTTCAAAAAGCCCCCACCTTCATTTCTTGGAACATTTTCTGCATCTTTTTCATTTTCCATATAAATTAATTCAGTACCAAACGATTTCCTCGGTAGGTCAACCTCCACACCTAGAATTGAACCCTGTTAGCCAAATAATATCCGTCTTAAGAACCAAGAATATAACAAGTAATTCTTGTGAAGCAAGGAGAATAATATATTTTTCAACCTCCACCGTGATGAGAGGTCAAAGCGCAGTTAAAAATGAAGATGGCAGCATGCTTAAATTATTAAATAGTCGTTACGGAAGTAAAACTATTACCGGCTCAACTACGAACTCAACAAGATGAGAATGATGGGTGGTGATAAACCACTAGCTTCCAAAATTGATTAGTAACATGTGATACTGAAAAACTACCCATATTACAATTCGGAACTTCAATATACTTAGGCGCCTTAAAATATCTAAGCATTAAAAAAGCAACCATGCTCGGTATAGATCAATATCACACCATTTCTTAAGTTGCTTCAACAGAAATCATGAAAGAAATAAGAGAAGAAGACGAAGGAAGTAAAGAATTAGACATTGAGTGTTCGAAATAAGCAATATTAAAGTTGGGATTTTTAAAGAAGTAAAATTGAATGGAAGAAGAGTACTGCCTCAAGATCATGAATCAGTATCCCAAAGAATTCACCCGAAACATGCACTTCATTTACTAG
>JAPKLW010000763.1:158974-171992 GCA_026898455.1 Plectranthus barbatus
AATGAAATCAGATTTCTGAGTAGAAGCTACCTGTTCGCCCAAGGGAACAGCAATCCGGCAATCGCAGCGGCGGCTCCCCATGACACAGTGCACGCGCCACGTGCCGCTCATCGTTACGAAAGCCGTGTCGAGATAACAATCAACGTCGAGCGAAACCCCGTTCATCTGGAGCGGGATCAAAGCCGGGGGATCGCACCTGCCGTGCACGTGCGGCTGGTAGCTCGGCATGTCCGGGTTGTCGACGACGGCTGGGTCGGTGATGACGGCGTAGAGCATTGGGGAACTGGGGATGTAGGAGCAGCCAGAAGCTCTATCCATGGCCGTGTGGGGCTTGGGCGGCGCCACCGCCCTGTCCTTGCCGAAGTATATCCTCTTGGAGAGGCGCAGCCCGTCCTCCACCGCGGCCTCGAAATCCTCCGCCATAGAGGGAGTTTCCCCGGCAACGAAAACGGAGGGGCGGACTGGGGGTTGCGACGATTATCACCGAGAAAAATGTGATCGTTAAGCAGAATTTCCTTACGTTGAAGACTCTAGCCGACGATCTAGGTCATGGCGTCTATTATACGAAGTTTGAGATGGCCGTTGGAAATGTGGGCCCACCAGTTATCCTGTGCCACGCGAGTCCTTGAATTTGTTGTACGTTGGCGGTGAGGTGAATGGAAAGTGCAACTCTAGGGTGATTTATGTCTTGAATGTACAAACAGGTGATGCTGTTCGAGAAAAAGAGTGAAACAGAATATTGCAGCCCTCGCGTACAAGAAATCCGCTGGGAAGCGAGACCACCAACGGTTCTCTCCAAAGTCGGTGAATTCAATGCCCAAGCTGCCAGCTTCGAGCTTTGAAGCCGGCCCCCAATTTTCAAGACAATTGTCGATCTACGCTTCTCTCAATCAAAGGCCGATTTTATTTTATTTTTTAATAAAAATATATTTATCTTTTTCGATAAAAAAATATAGAGAAGGTTTATCCAATAACCCAACTCAAACTCATTTAATATATCTTAATTGGGGATTAATAAACCCTATTTGGGATGGGTGAACCCATTTGAGTAAGATAAAACCCGTCTAAACCGTTTAGGCCTGTCTAACGTAAGTTTTTGCCAAAAATATATTTATTTAAGTTCACATATTCATATATTCTCAAAAATTTGATTTGTGACCGAATTTTAAAATTATTGTTCTTACCGATTAAATATATATATATATATATATATTAGATGCAAGTATAAAATCACCATTTTCAAGCACCCATAAACTTCTTTAAAAATTTAAAATAAAAAAAGATAATGATATTCAAGAGCAAATTAATCTCTTTCATCACTTTGAATTACAATATGTTTCGATTAAATTCCTTTATCATGTAGTTTATTAAATAATCTCAAACTCAATTACCAAACATGCATGGTATATCAATATTATGAAACATGAATCCATATTCTCGAAGGCGAATTAAACCAATTTAAAAGCTCATACTCAATTATAGCTATAAAAAACATTTAAAAATATAAATATAATAAGGATGAAATCGGTCACCATTGTAATGAATTTTGATGGACTTATTATAGTGTAGACCCTAGAGCATTATTATTTATTCAACTAATGCACATTGATTGAATGTGTCAAACTTTTTAGACCGTTCCTTTTTAGAACATAAATGATAAAAAGTTTTATAGAAATTGGATTACAATTTAAATGAAGATAAATATTTTTTTTTATATACTGGAATTTATGATCAATTATAAAATGATTTAGAAAAATCATATTACAAGTGGAGGACATTAAACGCTTTGTTTATGTGTAGCAATAAAAAAGTTCCAAAGTCTTTCTAGTGTTTGTTGAAGTTAACTTTGTTTGCTTGTCTCTTGACCTTTTGTTTTATAAATTTGTTCATAATTATTGGAGTAGTCTCAATATAACTTGAGGATGTAGTTCGAGTGGGTCGATGAGACTAGTCCGGTAAAGTGGGTTGAGTTGTGTAGGTCGAGGAACTCGAGGAGCAGTTCGAGTTGGATAGATATGGAAAATATATTGTGTATATCTTGTTTCCTTGTTGGACAAGATTTTATCCTTATTGGTATTAGATTTGGATTTGGATATGTATAAATCTATTTTATATAGATTTAGGTTTAAATATATACTACCATATCTAGGTTTTATATTCCTTATGTGATTAGGAATATCTCCCTATATATACCCCTGCTCCCCACCATTTGTAATTGTCACATACTTTGTATTTTCTTCACCATAATAATATCATCACCGAGGAGGCTTGAATAGTGGACGTAGAGCATAGCTCGAACCACTATAATTCTTTGTGTTCTTGTATTTTCTGTTAGTTATTTGTGTCGCAATTGCTTTGATAAACACTCACTCTGTGCATTTAATTGACGTGTTTATGTTTAGATTATGCTTCAGACTGATCCATTATGTGATATTTTCATGCGTTAATCTTATTCTTTAAGGAATTATTACGTTTGGTCTGTTTGATGTTGTTATGCACAGATTTTACGCAATTTCTGAGGATTAAATGAATGATTGAGCAGATATCGAAAGAACTAATCGTGTTGGCATGCACTGAGGAGAAAAAGATAGAATTTATTCAAGAGAAACCGTGAAAGTGGATGCTTCGTGACACAACCGGCGAGCCATGTTCATATCCGGCGGTCACACCACACACCCGGCGACCGCATTCCAGCCGGCGACTGCCTATCCCAGCCGGCGATCAGCCCCTCAAAACCGGCGACCTGCTGCCCTCCACAACCGGCGAGCAAAAGCTCAAAACCGGCGTTCAACTCCCCTAGCCGGCGACCACACACCTCCCAGCCGGCGATCCCATGTCAAACCGGCGACCGAGCCTCCTTCCCGGCGATTGCATTCTCCATCCGGCGAGCATGTCTTCCCAGCCGGCGAATGCCCACACACCCTGCGATCGTGCCTTCCATCATGCAGAACCGGCGGTTGGGTGTTGATGCCGGCGACCGCCGGTTATGGTAGTGAGTCGCCGGCTCTGCAATCTTGCCCACGACACCAAACCGGCGATCGCCCCTTCCCGTCCGGCGATCGCCGGTCGCGCGCCCCTGCTCGTGTTTCCGCGGTTTTGACGTATTACTTTCATATCTTCCTATCCAAGTCACGTATTTTCCATATCTTTCAAGATTAAAAATCCTTCACCTATAAATATGAGGTAGAAAAGCCAGAAAAAGGTTCCACAATTATTATTCCCACATTCCTACGTTCCGAAATTATTCCCAAGGCTAGAACGAGGGTTTTTCTGCAGAAATTCAAGGAGAACTGGAAGAGCATGCCAGGATTTGAAGATTGAAGACTACGGGTTTTTAATTTCCTTTTCCTGTTTTTATGACTCTTCATTTCTTTGTTTTTCTAGGATTTAGCATGTCTGGCTAAATCCATATTTGGATTCTAGGGTTTTGAAGCTTTGTATTTATTCATTCAACATTTTATGCAAATTTAATGTTCCTTTTCCTCTGATGTTCTGATTTAATTTGAGATTTTCAATAATTGCATTAACTGATCATTAATTGTGATTTGAATTGATGGTTTTTGAACCGAGAGGTCTAGGTTATCAATTAAGACGCAAATAAATCAGATTTATTAGAACAATTATCCGAGAGGAAGTTGAACTTTTAAAGGGTTTAAAATCCAAGGTTTTTATCAAGAGTAAACGTCCTTTTGCTCATCCGAGAGGAGTCACTAGGTCTTTTATTTCCATGTTATGGTTAAGAATCCGAGAGGGTCGCCTGATAACATTTTCGTGATTGCTCACATCATTAGAAATTAAATTGGGATTGAATTGCATGAAAACGTTGTTTGTTTAATATTCAAAGTGGATTGCCCTGGAATCCTATTTTCTCATTAGTTTTCTAAAACCTTCAATTTCTCTTTTCTATTTTATTTCTGCGTTTAAATCAGTCTTTTAGATAAAACCAAAACTTCTTTATGATTTGCCTAGATAGTAGTACGGTGTCTATGTTTTAGTGCTTGGTTGTGTTTCGAGCCTGCAGTCCTTGAGTTCGATAAATTATTACTTGCCCTCTGCAGTGGTCTGTACACTTGCAGCTTTAGCGCGTTGCGAAACGCGCTATCATGCTTCAATTCACTACAAATTGGTGCGGTGAACGTGGATAGAGAAGGATTGCGATAGGTTCAGCCAAGTTCGAGGTGGAGCGTTTCACAGGATCGAATGATTTCGGTTTGTGGAAGTTGAAGATACAAGCACTGTTTGTACAGCAAGGCTTGGACGGTGCCTTGAAAGGAGGGGCTAGGTTACCTGACACGATGACGGAACAACAGAAGAAAGATACACTGGAGAAGGCGCATAGTGCGCTGATTCTGAGTCTCGGAGACACGGTGTTGAGGAAGGTGTCGAAGGAGAAAACGGCAGCAGAAGTATGGACCAAACTGGAATCCTTATATATGAAGAAGTCCCTTGCGAATCGGCTCTATCTTAAACAATCATTGTATTCGTTTAAGATGCAAGAGGGAAGACCAATCAACGAGCAGCTCGACGAGTTCAATAAGTTGATCCTCGATCTGGCAAATATCAATGTGGCGATAGGAGACAGGCATTGATGTTGTTGAGTGCGCTGCCAAAGAGTTATTCGAACTTTAAGGAAGCCTTAATGTATGGAAGAGAGTCATTGACCATGGATGAGGTTCAGTCTGCTCTAAGTTCGAAGGAGTTAAATGAGAAGAACGAGGAGTGAGAGAACTCTGATGGAGAAGGCTTGGTGGCTAGGACGGCTCGAGGAAGACCGGAGATGAGGAACTCCAACAGGGGAAGTTCGAGGTCAAGGTCGAGCCCAAAGTCAGGATCACAGCCAAAGGTCAAATGCTTTCTCTGTCAAAAGAAGGGACACATCAAGAGAGATTGTCCAGAGAGGCAGACAAAGCAGGAGCAGAAGCAGCAGGCGGATGTAGCTGTTGCTGAGCAGGAATATGACTCTGGAGAGGCATTGGTGATTTTGAATGAGCGCTCGGAGAGGGAATGGATATTGAATTCAGGTTGTACATTCCACATGACACCTAATAAGTCATGGCTCGAAGGATTCGAGGAGCAGGAGAACTCGAGTGTTCTTCTGGGTAACAATAAACCATGCAAGGTGGTTGGAATAGGTTCGGTGAGGATTAAGATGCACGATAATACAGAAAGAGTACTTCGAGGTGTAAGGTACGTTCCGAAACTTAAGAGAAACCTGATCTCTTTGGGGATGCTCGACGAACTGGGTTACACGATCAGGATGGAAGCTGGGACTATGAAGGTGTGCAAAGGATCCCTGGTCTTGATGAAAGGAGCTCGAAGGAATGGTATTTACACTCTGATGGGGAGCACGGTGATCGGGGAGGCTTCGATAGTGACGGTTGACAAGTCAGTACTGTGGCACAGGCGACTCGGTCACGTAAGTGAGAGGGGGCTGCAGGAGTTATCGAAGAAAGATCTGTTGATCGGGGATAACATCAGAGAGCTAGATTTTTGTGAGAATTGCATCTACGGGAAATCTCACCGGGTAAAGTTCGGAATAGGTCGAGAGAGAGCTCGAGGAACTCTGGACTACATCCACTCAGATCTATGGGGACCTTCAAAGGTCAATTCGAATGGAGGAGCGAGGTACTTCATGAGTCTCATTGATGATCACTCAAGGAAGGTGTGGGTCTACATCTTGAAGAATAAGAGTGATGCCTTGGAGACCTTCAAGAAGTGGAAAGTGCTGATCGAAAATCAGACTGGAAGGAAGGTGAAGAGGCTGCGAACTGACAATGGCCTTGAGTATTGCTCGAAGGAGTTCGAGATATATTGTTCGAAGCACGGTATTGCGAGTCACGAGACAGTGGCTGGAACACCTCAGCAGAACGGATTGGCGGAGAGGTACAATCAGACGTTGCTGGAAAGAACGAGGTGCATGCTGTTCGGTGCAAAGTTACCCAAGTCGTTCTGGGCAGAAGCAGTGACTACTGCAGCTTATTTGATCAACCGGTGCCCCTCAACTGCACTAGGTTTCAAGACACCGGAAGAAATATGGTCTGGTCATCCTCCGGATTTTAGCAACCTTAGAGCTTTTGGTTGCGTGGCTTATGCAAACATCAAAGGAGATAAGCTTGGGAGGAGGGCATTGAAATGCATATTCATTGGGTACCCCGAAGGAGTGAAAGGGTACAAGTTATGGTGTCTCGAGTCGGATGTAAGAAAGTGCATCATTAGCAGAGATGTGACGTTCAAGGAGGAGCAGGTTGGAGATCTGGATAAGGGGGTCGGGGAACGGGAAAATATCCTTGAGAAATAAGGTGGTGCTTCGGAGGAACAGTCTGACAAGGTCGAAGGAGATAGATCAGTTGCTGAGATTGAGGTGGAGCCGACCAGTGGGTCGAAGAGAGTACCTCAGGTGGATGACAAGATCGAGGTGGTTCGAGGGTCAGGTGCACTTCAAGATTATAATCTCACGAGAGATAGGGAACGAAGGCAGATAAGACCTCCCACTCAATTCGGATATGCTGATGTGGTAGCATATGCCTTTGTTATGGCAGAAGAGATAGAGATGGATGATACAGAGCCGAAGAGCTATACCGAAGCCATAATTTGTAAGGAGAGGCTAAAATGGCTTGATGCCACGAAGGAGGAGATGGACTCCTTGAGGAAGAATAACACCTGGGAGTTGGTGGATAAGCCGGGGGAGAAGCAATCGATAGTTAGTTGTAAGTGGATCTTCAAGAAGAAACAAGAGGTTTCTAGGGTTAGATTCAAGGCTAGACTAGTTGCTCGAGGCTTCACGCAACGGGAAGGTGTGGATTATGGCGAGGTGTTTGCGCCAGTGGTGAAACAAAGGTCTATAAGGCTGATATTGTCGTTAGTTGCTCGGTACGACATGGAGTTGGAGCAACTGGATGTAAAGACCGCATTTCTGTACGGAGAGCTGGAGGAAAAGATCCTTATGACACAGCCCGAGGGCTTCGAGGAAGCTGGTAGCGGGGATAAGGTGTGTCTTCTCAAGAAGTCATTGTATGGATTGAAGCAGTCTCCAAGGCAGTGGAATAGGCGGTTCGACAAGTTCATGATTCAGCAGGACTTTGTTCGATGCAAACATGACCCATGTGTATATCGAGGTGAAGATATGCAGACTCGAATTTATCTACTGCTTTATGTAGATGATATGCTGATAGCAAGTCGAGATAAGCAAGGGATAGCCGAACTGAAGGAAGCTCTGAGTCAGGAGTTCGAGATGAAGGATCTCGATTGTGCTCGAAGGATCCTGGGTATGGAAATAGTTCGAGACAGGGCTCGGAAAAGACTCACATTATCTCAAGAGGGATACTTGATGAAAGTTCTTGAGAAGCATGGAGTGAAGGATGTAAAGCCTGTGCTCACTCCGTTAGCAGCTCATTTCAAGTTGAGTGCTGCTGGGAAACTCGACAAGGAGGAAATGGAGTTTATGAGAGGTGTTCCTTATGCGAGCGTTGTCGGTTCGTTGATGTATGCTATGGTCTGTACGAGACTGGATCTTGCTTATGCTCTCAGGATGGTTAGTAGGTTCATGGCCGAACCTAGGAAAGAGCATTGGGCAGCTCTGAAATGGGTCCTCAGGTATGTTCGAGGGACAGTTGGAAAGGGTCTAGTCTTCGAGGATGATGGTTCGAGCTTGAGGTTCCAGTCGAAGGGTTTGTAGACTCAGATTATGCAGGATGTATGGATACGAGGAAGTCATTGACGGGTTTTGTGTTCACATCGTATGGAACGACGATTAGTTGGAGAGCAAGTCTGCAGAGGGTAGTTGCCTTATCTTCGACGGAGGTGGAGTACATTGCCTTGATCGAAGCAATTAAGGAAGGTCTGTGGTTGCTCGGATTCATGAATGAACTGGGGATTGATCAAGGAAGAATGAAGGTTTCCTGTGATAATCAAGGTGCTTTGCAGTTGGCAAATAATGGTGTTCATCATGAGAGAACTAAGCACATCGATGTGAAGTTCCATTTTATTAGAGATGTGGTGGCAGCCAAAGAGGTCGAGCTGCACAAGGTCAATACTCTCGATAATCCTGCGGATATGATTACGAAGCCAGTTCCAAGTACTAAGTTTGAGTACTGTTTGGAACTGATCAAACTGTTGAAGTCGAACTGAAGAGGAGGTGCCAAGCCGAGGTGATATTGAGCCTAAGGTGGAGAATTGTTGGAGTAGTCTCAATATAACTCGAGGATATAGTTCGAGTGGGTCGAGGAGACTAGTCCGGTAAAGTGGGTTGAGCTGTGTAGGTAGAGGAACTCGAGGAGCAGTTCGAGTTGGATAGATATGGAAAATATATTGTGTATATCTTGTTTCCTTGTTGGACAAGATTTTATCCTTATTGGTATTAGATTTGGATAGGTATAAATCTATTTTAGATAGATTTAGGTTTAAATATATACTACCATATCTAGGTTTTATATTCCTTATGTGATTAGGAATATCTCCCTATATATACCCCTGCTCCCCACCAATTGTAATTGTCACATACTTTGTATTTTCTTCACCATAATAATATCATCACCGAGGAGGTTTGAAGAGTGGACGTAGAGCATAGCTCGAACCACTATAATTCTTTGTGTTCTTGTATTTTCTGTTAGTTATTTGTGTCGCAATTGCTTCAATTCACAACAATAATTATCAAATATTCCCTCCGTCCTATAACATTTGTCCATTTTAGTTTCGGCACAGTAACCAATGTTTGTGAGTGTAGTGAAAGTAATATTTTATTAATGTGATGAGATTTTTTTTAATTTTAGAAAAAATGACTAATCTGACGGAAAAGACCAAAATAAAAAAATAAACTAATCTGGTGGAACAGATGAAATACTTATTAGACACTTAATGTTTCTTTTCAAATATGAGCAAAATTATATAATAGAATTTATGACTTGTTATCATATCCTTTAACCACTATTTCTCAATAGGGGTGATAATATAATAAAGTAAATTCAATTTTAAAAGGTAAAAAAATAAAACACTCTTAACTATTTATGATGTGAGCAAATTTCTTTTTATGGGAACAATTTTTTTTCTCGTGTATTGTACAAAAATATTTTTATGTATTTAAAGTTATATTATGAGAGGACATGATTAATTTAAATTAAACTTTTATCCATTTTACATATATTGCAATATTTTAAAATATATAAGAAGAATACTAAAAATGATATACTTATTAATTATAAATTGAATACACTTAATGAATAAATAAGAACCAAAAAACAATATATTTGTGACTAATAATAATATACTATTGCATCAATAAAATATGTGGATGCATTAAATTTATTATCTATTAATTACACAATTTTGAAATGTTTTCCATATACTAATGATCTATAATTTTAGAGTAATAAATGTTGCACAGTGGAATGATTTTAATGAAAATACTTGCTCTTATCCAAACTGGTTGTTTAGTACGAGTTTGGTTTGTCTGAAAGTTCAATTTAAGAGTCTAATAATTGTTAGTCAGTTTCAAATATTATTCAACACTTGAACGTTAAGTTTTAAAATCTGTAAACTAATAAACATAAAATAGTAAATGACTTAAAAGATTTATAGTGGTTCAGACTTCAAACACTAAAAGGTCCTACGTCCACTCTTTACATTGAGTCTAGAAATCCACTATGTGACAGAATACAACATGGTGCTCCCACGATCTATCATTAGTCGGTGAATGCTTCGTCCACTGATCCACTAACTCACTTGCCCGAATCGTCGTCCTTCACTTCGTAGCTTCTTAGAGTGTGGACATACAACACATCCTCATCATTGTCGGAGTTGAAGTTTTTATAGTTATCCTCGAAACTTATTAGTTTACGGCTAGACGCCCGTAAGAGTCAAAGTACAGAGCGTACTTGACTGTTGTATTCCTACTTGAAAAGAAAGAACACCAAGAATAATTTGAGAACTAAGAGTTTTGAGTCTTGTGTTCACGAATGTGACACATGAAAAGCTTTAGATAAGCTTCGAACGGTTGAGTATAAATTTCTGCATAGTTTTGGCTTGCTCGATAATAGGGTGTTCGGATGTCTAAATCTCTGGAGGTCATCGGCTATTTATAGATGAAGATGTTGAGATTCAAATCTTGGAGCCGTTAGACACATTAGATGTTTGTCAAACCCGATTTTTTTTCTCCGTGCAGTAGGTTTGCTTTTTCTGTGAAATCGGGACCTGCTCCCGCTTCTTCTGACTTGGACTGTTAACCTTTCCGTCTTAACGATATTATGATAAGTCCAAGGAATCCAGACCGAAGTCTTGGGCTTAGACTTTAAGAAATCTACAATCTTTAAAGTTCGTATTTGTCAGTACCATTCCTTATATAATTCTTTTTGTTTATATGCGCGATAATTTGAACTAGGATTCCATGCTGATATCGTCTGACTGGCAAGTCCATGCTGGTTGACATCATGAGTTTGAGTGTTGATCACCAGGTTGACAAGTTTGATATTCTGAGGCTGGCGAGTTCCACACTGGTTAGTCTCAGACCGATGAGTTCCAATATTGGTGAAATCTCAAACTTGTCAGTCCCAGATTGATGAGTTCCAATAATGATGAAGTCCCAAACTTTTCTGTCCGAGACTGATGAAACCCAAACTGACCAGTCACATACTGAACTTTCAGTCTCTCTAAGTCCTTTGCGCATTCAGACGGATTCTTTAGACTGTCTTTTGATAAAAAGACCTTACAACACTTTACATTTAAAATGAAACTGAAGTTAATCTAGAAACTTTTTAAATTGGTTAGGCATTGACCATCTAACCCATCAAAACAAAATAAATAAGAAAATTCTAATATCAAATTTGCTAATACTCATTGATATATAATATATTTAATTATTAGAATTATGAATTATATGAACTAATATTAACAAATTAAATCTTCAATAAACTAATAATTGCAAAAATGCTACATCAAAACCCTCGAGAATAGGATGGTAGAAATCAAGTGAAGTTATGCACATATTTTTTACCATTACTTCTTTCATACTTGATTAAAATTTATCGAATTACATTACATAGAAAGTGGCTCGACACTTTATTTAAATACGCATAATAAAGAGTCAAAACTTTAACTAACCATTTTCACTATATAAAAACCTTAAATACCCACTTTTATTTACTCATTCAAGGAATAGCCATATTCCTAAAATATTATCTCTTTTCATATATAAATTCCAAAAATTTTAAATATCAACTTTAAATTTATTTTTGATCACAAATATTCAAATTTAAAGGTTCCCAATTCATTTTTTTCAAAATTTTTATTTTGTTCAAAATAAAAAACTTCATTTGGTCACAAATAATAAAATAAAAAAAATAAATTGCAAATTGTCAAAATCTAAATCGAAATAAGTTGCATTTAATTTTTTAAACTAATCTAATTTAATTATTATATTTATTTATAAAAATTTAGCAAAACACAAATTTGACTAATACAAATCGCAAACGTCAGTGTTTTTTTTTTAAATCTTATTTAATTATATAAATTTTTTAACTTCTAAAATTTTTAGTCCCAATTTAATTATATGTATATTTATTTGTTTCTAAAACTTTCAGTTGCAAGCCGCAAAACACAAAGTGGAAAATTTATTTTATTTAATTTTTTATTTATTGCTACAAATTAAATAATAAAAGTAAAAATAATATTAGGTGTAGTTAATTAAATGTATTTTTAGCAATTATTCTCAGCAATAATGAGATTTTTATTGCTTTAATGATCGTAAACATGTAAACCCTTTAAATAGTAGGGATATTTATGTCCGTTCAATTTAATTTGGCAATTTTTGAATGAATACATAATAATAGTTATTTAAGGTTTTTCCCAAATAAAAATGACTAATTTGATATATTTATCATCTCCATCCAACATTCCATTATTATCCACAGTTTTGCTATTTCAATTTGTGGACAAAGCGAATGGAGCCATAAACAAGGTTTGGGTGATTGCACAAGTCCAATTGAGAAGCACCATTTTTATTTTAGGCAAATGGGATACATTTTGAGTTTTCATTTTTATTATTTGATTAAAGTATTAAATCAGGAGCTATTGATACCTTTATTCTTTTTATTTTTAGAGGGTATTTAAATTATTTTTTGTAAAGAATTAATATAGTTTTTTCTCAAGTCGGCGTGGTTTTTTTTTAATGGGTAATTCTAAACATAGCTACCATTTTACTCAACATAGCCATCTAATTAAAAAATTAATAAATTTATTATGTAATTTTACCTTTATACCCACATAAGTCAATATACAACATTTTTCAAAACAAGTATAAATCCCTAAAATTTAGCCCCATTAATTTATATAGCCATGGTCTCTCAAGGAAACAAAACAAAGAAAATGTTTGAGATCTTCCTCCATTGTAGAAAGAGAAGGTATCGACATTTTTGTTAATTAAAATTCCATTGATTTGAAATAACCTATATTTATTCACTTCTATTAAATATAATATGCGCTTATGAGTGATCCATCTTCAAATTATAGTTACTCTCAATAATTGAAGTGACTTGTTGAGAGGGTTGCAGTTGAAAATTTGGCAGGAGAAACAAAACCATCACGTCCCATTTTTAGATTAAAGACAGCCAGAGATAATGAAAATTATTGATAATCAGACAAATAAAAAAAAATTCTGCATATTTATGAATCTTCAAACGTGTATTTGATGATAATTATGGATATGAGAAGGAATAGGAATATCATATGAGAGAGATGATGAGAATTTAGATATGGTGAATTTACAAACTATGCAACAACTTAATCCTAATAATTTCAAAAAATCGAAAGTAAAGTTCATATTCTTACGGACTAAGAACTATTCTTTCAATTGCCATTTCGCTATTTTGATTTCTTCGAACATGATAATGGCTATATAAATGGCTGAAGTTATATTTTGGCCCTTTTGGCCATGTTACAGTTGCTCATGATTTTCATTTTGAGCAGCTTCATGAAGGAAAAAAATCTATCTATAATACTAAAACAAAAACGAAAATTACTGTAGCGCATA
>JAPKLW010000763.1:189173-204267 GCA_026898455.1 Plectranthus barbatus
AAATTAAATATACAATAATTTCAATTGAGTTATTTGTAAATTTCGACACAACTTTTATTATTTTTTCAATTATAACGTATTTTTTAAATATTTGCAATTATAACACAAAGTTTAAATCTTTAGCAATTATAACACAAAAAACTTTTTTGCTATACAAAAATCAATTAAGAATTATTCATAAAAATATAAATTGTGATTGTTTGCTTATCTTTATTCTAGATTTAAATCGCGTTTTTTTTCAATCATTTGCTATTTTAAAAAAGCTGTTGAATTTAAAATGATTTATATATAATATAAATCAAATGCTCATTAAATTTTAAGCGTAGTTTTGTCATGAGGATAATACAATTTTTTAAAAAAAAATTATGATAGAATATATCTTAATAACTTTTAATTCTTTTTTTTAACATATATATGTTCTTTTTTAACACATACTATCAGTTATTTTATAAAATGATTATTTAATTAATCTATAACTTATAATCCTAAAAATGTATATCATGAAATAGTATACTATGACTTGTTAACAAGATTTATCCATTCTGAATAATTATTTTTAAGTAATCATTCTGAATAAAAATAATAATTTGTATTATAATTACAAAGATTTAAAAATATATTATAATTGTAAAATAATGAAAAATTGTGTTACATTTTGCAGTTAACCCAATTCAATTTGACATAATTCACGAATTTATTATTGCCGTTAGTGAAACGACGTCATATCTTGCCTTCCTTCTCACTTGCACAAACGAGCGCGCTGCTTCTCTCTCGGCAACAGCTTTAATTCTTCGGCCGCTCGAGGTTATCGCCGGCGAACCGGAGTGAGTTGCTGCCAACTTATACCAGATGTAAACTTCTGCGCCAAATTAATCTCTTTTATAGTTTTATTTGCTATTATTTCGTGAATTCGTTCTGTGTGTTGCCAACAGGAACTTACCGAGTTTTGGGGTATTTCTCTTAATCCTGAATTATAATCAATTGATTGTGAATACTGAATACTTATGAAGTCGTCATTTTTATTTAGGGACAGTATCGAATATCGATATTTTTCTGTAATTAGCGCTATCAATCAATTTGTCGAACTTTCGGGTACTCCTGTTGAAGAAATGCAACATTAGGTCGCCTAGGCTGATGGATAGTAGGCGGGGAGTTAGACGGCGGGGCGACCAGACGCTTCTGCCCTTGCGCCGTCCCACTAGGCATTTCTCCAATACGGTATCTTGCTGGTATATTATACTGCTAGTAGAAATAATATCCTTATTATTTTGACTTTGAGCTTGAGTAGTTGGTTTCTGCATCATATGTTGTAAATATACTCAGCGGAATTGTGTAGGTACTGCGATATCAAATGCATGACGTTCAATGATCTATTGTATCGTTTTGGTCGCAGACACTCTAGGTTGTGCCTTAATACTTTGCTATTCTTTCTTGTTATTTCGGAATTTCGGGTTTGGAGAAATAATTCTCCTTTGAGTTTCTGCAGGTACTTGAGAGTCTGGTTCTCCGTTGGTATCGGATTTAGCTTGGCTGCTCTCATTGGAGTTGCAGTAGTCAGTTTTTCGGTTTCCTCAAGACCCCCCTCTCGTCTCTGAAACAAATTAACTTGGGTCGATGATCATTTATTTTTCTTTTCTGGTGTTGTCAGATTATACTCAGTGAAATGGCGAAAGCACCCCTTTTGTTTGCTGGAAATAAAGAGTCCGGTGACTCCTTGTTTGGGCTTTCGTTTTTGGTTAGTATTTAATCTTCCAGTTTGTTGTCACTTCGATTACATCTGGTTGCTGGAGCTTAACATAGTGTCAGGGTGCATTTATCTGAAATAGGACCTTCACTTAACCATTATCAATCTGCCTGTATTGGTATTTTGGTTTTTAGACATCTAACTCTATGCAGTATTCTAGGTGAGCCCGCATGGTCAAATCATATCAAATATGGTCTGTGGTCTGAGATTGACCTTTATTTATTTTCATTTATTGTAATTTGCTTCCTCTTGAGTTATATATCTCACACAAATATAGTGTGACCCAACTTGTGAATTGTCCACAAGGCTGTCCTCATTTGCCTTAGAGGCGATTCCTATCTGTGTAATACTTCAACTTCTTGAAAAATATTCTAGTTTAATTTGCTCTTTATGCAGTCTGCTGGCATGCACATGTCACCTTCCAGTATGGGCTACTTGTGCTTCTCTTCTTTCGTGTGCGTAATGGTGCATGAGTTTGGCCATGCTCTTGCAGCTGCAAGGTTAAAACTTTCCCTGTGCTGCTTGACTCTCACTAATGCCTAATAGAATTGTAAAGGGGATAATAGTTCTCTATTTGTTGTCCCTCTGCTAGTAGCCATTGCATTTGCTATTGAGCACTAGTAGAATCTCATTATTTTGGATCATAGACAACTGAATCATGGATTTTCAGTTTGGTGTGAAGAGTCTTATTTTTGAGTTGCAACTTACAGAAGTAATCTTCAAAAATATTCAGTTCCTTACAGCTCTTTGGTGGTGGAAATATTTGGTTTGCATTACTGATGTTACCAAGAAATCATGTTGAAAATTAGATACGTATGGTACTTGCTTACTTCACTAAGACAGACACAACTTTAATTTTTTACGAGTTAGTTGTTCACCCAATGACCTGTACAGTTGTTAGTATAGGAGACAGAAGTTCTTTTTGTAGAGAGCCTATCTCACTGTGATATTTTTGTACATCCAATTCCTACCTGGTGCAGTGAAGGTGTGCAGATCGAGTATATTGCTTTCTTTTTCGCACTGGTATTTCCAGGAGCTTTGGTGGCTTTCAATGATGCATCATTGCAGTTATTGCCTGGAGTGGCTTCTCTCCGTATATATTGTGCTGGTATTTGGCACAATGCAGCAGTAAGTCTACAACTCCTATTTTTTCAGCAACTAGCATGTAACCTGTGTATAGAGGTAGTTTGTGTTCCCTGATGCTGAACCTCATTCACTGTCATCTATTGCAGTTCTCTGGAGTTTGCACGCTGGTTTTACTCCTCCTTCCATGCATCTTAAGTCCATTGTACATACACGGTGAAAACCCCATGGTATTAAAAACAAGCATCTTATAGTGAAATGAGTTTGTCAATTGCTCTGAATTTCTCATAGCTCATGTCATCAATTATTCAACTGAGAATCGCATTGTTCCAGGTTTTGGATGTGCATTCTATGTCGCCACTGTCTGGTTATCTTTCACCGTATGATGTTGTACTTTCTCTGGATGATTTTAGTGTTCACACTGCTGAAGAATGGAAGCAGAGGATTTCTGTTTTGTCTAACGAGTTTCCTCAACTTTCCCTTGGTCAATCTAGTGGAATTAAACATGTGCAAAAAAGTTATTGTGTCCCACGTTCTTTAATTGAGAAAAGCATACACGTTCCATTCACCGGGGATGAAACATATTGTCCAAATGATCTCTTTGCATTTTTACCAATAACCTGTCCCAAAATGAGCAAGTTTGATGATGGTGGCAACAAAACCAATCATCAGAATAGTGGAGAAAGTATTCATTGTTTGAATGCCAAGGATGTCATAAAGCTTAAAAAATGTGCCCGTGATACAGTGCAGGTTTCGAAAAATAATAGTGGCTGCCTTTGTTCTGAGGTAGTCTAACCTTTATTTTGAAATCCTTCAAATCTGTTGGAAATAATCTACTTTTATCTTGAAATGGTCTGTGACACTTGTGAAAACAGGATGAGTCATGCTTGATGCCGGTCCAGCTTCCAGGTTTGGGATGGGTTGAGATTACATATTCTAGATTGGAGTGCCTCAATCGTGGAAGAAGTTTGTTTTCGGGAAACCAGAGTTATAATAGTAGAGAAAGAGGCTGCCTCCAGACTTTTGTCTTTGTTGATGATCTCATCTCCATGGCACATTCAGTTCATTTGACATCATATCAGCCTCGTCTGTCAATGTATTTCATCGCCCATCTTCCAGATCTGTTGGAGAGGTTTTTCACTTGCGCCTTCCATGTCTCTATGGCTCTTGCTCTACTAAACAGCCTACCGGTATGTCATAAAACCAAACCCAGCCTACTTTGTGTCATGAATGGCTCTGAGTTAAGTTTCTGTCGAAATGCATGTAAAACTTGGTTGAAACTCATCGTTCACTTCATAAGTACAGCGCTCTAAAAGTCCTGTCGAAAATTTATCAGGTATTTTTTCTGGATGGTGAGTCCATTCTAGAGGCGACTTTGCAGCAGTACTTCACCTTTTTGAGCCCCAGGATGAAGCAATCAGTTCTACGATGTTGCCTTTACTCGGGGACCTTTATTTGTGCCTTTCTAACCTTGCGGATGATATACGTGTCTGTCAGCTAGAGTGGTTTTCTGGTGGAAGAATCATGTCTGGATTGATCTATCACCATTGCTGCTGTTGAGTTCTACACAATCTGAAAGAAAAGAAGGAAAGACTAGCAACCGCAGATTCAACTCCAACTCATTCATTATTACCAGTAAATGTTCCTATTCCTTGATCTGAAGAAATATGGAATATGTATCATTTTTGTGGTAAAACTGGTCTTTCCAGATTTTCCAAACTCTCCTTTGGAAAGGAAGTCTTTCATCAGTCTCCCTATTTTGAGTTTAATGGGTGTATGAAAACTCTCATAGTCATACATATGTGATTTAGGTATTAGGCAAGTAGTATTTGTGTAATTACCAGCATTATTAGCCTACGTACAAATTTTATTTTTTTTTTTTTTTTTTTTTGAGTTTGAATTATTATTGTCGTGTAGTAGTTCATGATAATGAAAAGTAATGCTTGCAAATTAAAAGTTGTGAATTTCCTCATTAAATAAATTCACTCAAATCATTAAATGTCAACACAACAATTGGAACTTCCTGTTTGTTTCTATTTATGGAAAATATGGATAATGTCCGTGATGTGTCGGATAGAGCTGAATGTTCTTCACATATTCACATGAAAACATAATCCACCAATCATTTTTTATATATATATATATATAAAAGGAAACGTTTCTCTTCATATAAATATTTAATCCTTGCTGGTTAAGAGTCAAGATAGATACGTGCACATCATCAGATTGCGTTACGTGATATACATAACTCAGACAGCTATGTGATCAAACTAAAATACGAGAATCAATCAACTAATTAATTCATTCCAACAGTTCAAATTAAATGAAATGTGGTTGGTGAATACTGAATAGTCAGCATCAGCATCATCAACATCAGCATCTGGTGGATCCATCGTATATGTAGTCAAGAACAGCAATCACTCCCAAAACAAACGCTTGATCAAACCCTGCCTTCACCTCCACGTCATACATATCCCTGCTCCTCATCAATCGCTGCAACTCCTTATTCACCCCTATCTGTTTCATTCCATGCACACAATTAAGTATATTAGTATATCATATTAAGTTAATTAATTAATCTGTTAATTACCGTAGCTACGACGTCTCCCATTGGGGTGACAATGCTGCAAGCCCGGCCCGGGAAGTCCCCTCGAACCTCAAAGCTGCCGTGGCTGCACACCTCCTTCGACTCCACCCAGATTCTGACCCTATCATTTCTCGAAAAACACCACTTGCTCGGCTCCTTTAAGGTGAACACTAGCTTGTCGTCCGACTCCGACTCGTAGCTGAACCCTCTCCATTTCCTGCTCGGGCTCAGTGCCTCCACCACAGCTCCCTTCAATCCCAAAAAAAAAAAAAAAACAATTCAATTAATGTAATGAATCTTCAACAAAATAATATTCATACAGTTTTATATATTTATTCGCACCTTTCGCCTGATGAGCAGCAGAGCATTCCCATCGCCATCCCTCAGAATCATCTCCTCCTTCTTCCCAAGAACTCCACACCCATCCACCGTAAAAACAACCCTCTGGCTCGAGTCCGCCACCGCGAACCCGCCGCCTCCCACCACGTTCGGCCTCCTCCTCACCGCCAGAACCACCTCACCAGCCGCACAATACACTTTGCTCACGATCGGAAACACCGTCACGCTTGTTTTCGCAGCCATTGATATCTCCCTCTCAAATTCAATGCTCGGATTTGCTCCCATCATCTCCAACAAACAAACCTTCCAATTTATACAACATTCGAAAAAAGTTTGGCCACAATTCTTTTTGACTATTTCTGCAACAGACGAATCTTGTTCAGTGCAAAAGCTATCTTTTCAACACCAATATTGCAAACATATATATAGAATCCATATGTTTCCAGTTTTGTCAAAAAAAACTTGATGTTGGAATGGAAATGAAGTGTATATTATAATACTGCCTTTAAAGGGATGGTTTTTTTCTAAAGTTGTATTGAAATCTGGCAGCCTAATGGCTTTTTAGGGGAATACTTTGAATTCAATTGGGAGAAGCATGAAATTTGCTGATTATGATTAGACTTTGCGTTAAAATTCAATTGCTTTGGTCCGACTTGGATATTTTTATGCCACCTATAATTGGAACTCTTATCTTATTACACAACTATAGACGTGCATCATTTAGATAGACATCAAGTTTGAAAAAAAAAACGTGGTTTTTTTTATCATGTGAATATATGTATATGCATTAATACAATTATTACATTGCTATTATTATTATTATTATTATTATTAAAACTCGAATTGAAGAGGGACGAGGACGAATATGAATATAACACGTATATATGTATAAAAACTTACTCATTAAACAAGATATTTAGGAAGTAAATTCGGCATTAAATGAAAGAAATGTTCACATGGCTACGTGGGCATGCAGTAATGTGTACATAGCTTATGTAATAATAAATTATAGGTTTTTAGAATAATTAAAATTGAGCACACCATCAATATATTTTTTATGTTTTTTTCTAATGGTTTTATTTTAAGCATAAACAGACTGGGAATTTAAATTTATTTATATTTAACATAAATTTATTTAAGCACTAGATCTCATAATACATATACATACTTACATGATGGGCGAGGTGTTAAAAATAAAAGATTTTAAATAGGAATAAAAGTGGGTTTTAAAATTGATCACATCAATAATGGCTGAATACCTTTTTTTTAGATTATACTAAAAATTATAATATAATTTCATAGTAGAAAATGTAAGATGTGTCACGTGAACTTAAGATATTAAATATTAATTTATTTATATTTTAGGGATTTATTTAAATAAAATTATCTATAAAAACTTCGAAGATCACCCAAACATTAAATTCTAAAAGAAGAATCAAAAGAAAAATAGCGATAGAACCTACAATTATGATTTAACCCATATCAACTCATATTGTAACTATTTTTTGTGCTTATTCAATTAAATACAAAAAATTGTGATTACAGTATTGAATAAACAATTAATTTTTATTTAATAGAGACAGATTTTAACATGGATCCTTATGTATTGTTAATGAGTAAATTTTAATACATAAATTAGCGATCAATCATTTTCAAAGAATATAGTAGTTGGTAAAAAAGTAAACGGTCCAAGAGCTGGTTTACTAATTAATTGAAACTTTAACCCTTTTCGTCAACCCCACCAAACAAGCACTAAGTGAATACTCTATTTATTTAACAACTTGTAGAGAAAAGGTTTCGATTTTATTTATTTTCCTCCAATATCCAATTTCATTATCCATATCATCTTGGTGCATTTGATCAAGAAATGCCATATTGAAATTGAAGTGACAGATAAATAATTTTTAAAACTAAATTAATCTTAAGCAAATTGTGATTTTTTTTTAAAAAAAATTTTGCTTTTTTATTTGTCACGCAGATATGTATAAGGGAAACTATGAAAAATATTAAAGTATTAGTTAATTATGAAAAATATTTTAATATTTTTTTCTATGAATTATATACTCTAATATTTCATTCTGTCCATTAAAAATACCCTCCACTATTATACCCTAATGTTTGATTCTATCAATTTAAAATATCCTATATCGCTAACGGTGTTAAAATTTTGATGAATCGTACATTAATTTTAATAAAATATATACCAAAAAAAGGAAATGTAACACATTATATAATAAGTGATTCATCAAAATTTTAACATCATTGACGATTGTGGGTATTTTTTATAAACAAAATTAAACATTAAAGTATAATTCAGTGATAAGATAAATATTAAGTATTTTTTATAATTAAGGGTATTTTTAATTGATAAAATAAAACATTAAATTACTTAAAAGAAAGATTAACATTATGGTAATTTTCATAGTTTTTCTTGGTATAATTGTTGTCTTAAAAAAGAAATTGAGAAAGAAAAGAAAATGGAGAGAAAAATGAAGTAAAGATGGCGCCGAAGTAGCAGTCCGATACAAACTCCTCCACATCCCGCCGGGAAACTCAGTTACGACGACACCCATTAGGCCTTTACTTGTCACTGATCGTCATTCTCGACCCGCCATTCCCGTTTCCCTTCTTTATTATCAAATCCAAAACCCCTCTGGCACGCTACTTTCTCCGTTCTTGATCCAAACAAACGACAATTCATTTGCAGCTTAAATCTCTCAAAACCTTAACGCCCCCATAATTGAATCAATTCAGTAATTAGATGGTGGAGACGCTTACCTTCACATCCCGCCCGCACTGCTTCTGGCGAGGTCGTGCGCCCACCACCACCACCCCCGCCGTTGGATCCCCTCCGCTGCCGGCCTGCCGCTCATTTCTTGTCGACCCAGAAGACCCTTTTGACCGCCCTTTTTTCTCGTCGTCTTTTACTGACAGTGGGATGCCGCCGCCGGTGGATTCTTGGTTTTCTAGCAGTCTTTCCCTCTGCGGCAGCTTAGGCGCTTTTAACTTGACGGGTTTTGGAGGGGTGGGCGTTGGAGTGACGCTGAACACGGAGGCGTTTGAGAGGGCGAATATGGCTATTTCCAAGCTCGGGAAAAAGGATGGCGGCCAGCTCATTGTGCTGCTGAGAATTTGGCTCACGGCGCCGTTTAATCTCACTAGTCATATGACTCTGTTCCTTGCTGAGGGTGCTGCTATTCTAGGCATTGATGTGAGTCTTTTTGCTGCTTTCTCTTTCATTTTTGTACAGTGCTGAATTTCGTCACTCCATGGAATGTAAAGATTATAAAGCTCCAATTTTCCAATATGAAAGCTGAAACAGATGTATTGAACCTCTGTATATCAAGATTATATTCATTCTAAGCTAGATTGAACTTTGTAATGATTTAGAACGAAGGTGGACAAATCAGCATTTTCTCCTATATTTTTTATTTATTTACTAGTTGAAATCCACTTTTTGTCATCACTTAGTGAACATTAGGAGCTTTTGAATAATGTAAGGCGAAACCTTGACAAAGTGTATCCAAATATGCGCATATTTTATGCTACATTACTGATTTTTCTTTAGGCTCTCCCGGATATGTGAAACCCCTTTTACTCAACTTTTCCTGCAGCAAGAAGATTATATTATATCACTTTGCCATTTTCTTCTGTTTGGGCACCAAAATCCTTCTTGTAGATGCATTGGGTTTTTATATCTTTATCCTCATACTCCGCAGTTCTATGTTGCTTATTTCACAGGGTTTTTTCTTCGGTTAAACCTTTGTCAAAGATCCGTTGTTTAATGATATGAACTATTTCCTTGAATCTTGATAATCCATTCCACTCTCTATAAACAGATGTGTCATGATAGGTATGGTTCATAGCTTGATTTTTCCAAATTTAGTATTATCCATTTCCCATAATTCACCAAATACAAACTTCTACTTGGCACAGTGCATATTGTATTTGCATTTCCGTAATGTTTTTCCTATGTATCTTGTTAACGGGAAGAACCAATCTTATTTCTGCCCTTTTTTTTTTTTTTGGTAGGATGAAAAGTAGTGTCCTCTTATATGCCTCTGTTGCCATCTTATGGACATGTCAGAGAACATCCTGGACCGAGATACAGAAGTCTAATCCATGGCCAAAATCTCAATGATGTTGTAATTACAGGTTAGGATTTAAATCAGGGCTTCTATACTATGTTACTTTTTGTTAAAAAAAAATAAAATAAATACAAATTTCCAGCTCCACGTTTGCTCTTTTGTTTAGAATGTTGCTATTGAAAATAAATTAAAAGATGATTTATTTGTTAACTAGAGCTAAAACTATGGCGTGTCTAATGTTAATTTCAATTGTAATATAACACTGTGACTGGAATACTTATGAGCCCTCCTCATAACAGGGGATAATGGTACCATCAATGGCCAGGGCAAAGCATGGTGGAAGAAATATCTCCTAAACCACACGAGAGGACCACTTGCGCAAATTAGCAACATTTTGATATCAAACATAACATTACGCGATTCTCCATTCTGAACTCTGCAAGAATGTGAGAATAAAGAAGTTAACCATCCTTGCACCTGTTTTTCATGGCATAGATCCTGGTGAGTCTCTTTTATTTTGTTAGTTAATACGGGATGATTGGATTGTCATTATTGTGGCTGCACATACTTGTTATTTATTGTTTTAGATTTCCATTAATGTTGGAACTTGGAAGGTCAAAAGTGGTGCACAGCTGATCAAGTATGCAGATACAGAGGACTATCTCCTTCCATATATTGTTGGAATGATTCTTTAGAAGCCATGATGTTCTTTTCTGCAGCTGTTATTTCCTGAATGAAGCTAACTAAATTAATACAAACAGATTCTTGAGAAGATATGATGATGGAGGACTGTTATAAAGAGTGGTTGGGATTGCTTATGGAAGAATCTTCTTGCCATTCGCTCTAATGTCAGGTAAGGCTTCTCGATCTGCTCCTCCTCCTTGTGTGAAGATAATTAGTATTCAATTCATTACTTCATATTTGGATGAATTGAATCCTGAAAAGTGTACGTACCCCTCTTTTGTTGTCACTTAGTTTTCAAGAATTCATGTTAATTAAACCACAGCATCTTCATTCACAAAGTAGTAATAGAAATGGATTTTTCCTGAGTGACAGTGCGGGTATATCAATAGGCAGTGAGATGTCTGGTGGGGTATGTATCAAACTATGGAAATCAAGGCGAGCTGTCCGCATCAAGACAGCCGCCGGAAGAGGAGGCTATGTCCGAGGTATAACCTATCGGAATCTGACATTTGATACAGTCCGAGGTGGGGATTGTCATCAATGTCTCTTGTTAGGCTTTTAAAGTATGTTAACGTATAGTTATATCGTGCAGCTATACGAAATTTAACTCAACGTTCGAGTTTGAAGTTCTTACCCTTTTGCTCAAAAAAAAAAAAAAAAAAAAGTTCTTACCCTTGCTTTTTCGGGCAGAAGTTCTTAACCCTAAACCCTAAACGATCATGAGTTCAAACCAGAGACACCATAATGTTCTTAGGATTGTCATAAACATAAATATAAAGTTAGATCAAAGATGCAATGTATACCACATGAGTTTTTTTCTCCTAAAGCAAGCCACCTTTGCTTTCATTTTAACTAGATTTGCAACCACGCGATTTAATATATGTTTTAATTTATAATTTTAAGATATAATTAATAAAGTTAAATATCTTAGCATATTTTAAATTTTATTTTACATATATTTTATTTTTATTCAACTATATTATACGTCAAACTTTAAAATAAATTTACGAAAAATAAAAAGAAGTATCAAACACAAAGTCTATGAGATTTGATTTAAATATGATTTCATAAATAATATTATATTTATATTATTTAAAAACATAATAAAAATAATAAAACAATAAGATTTAATATTTGAAAGAAAAATTCACAAATATAGTTTTATTATATTTTTATTATCTTTTATTATATACTTATATTATAATAGAATTTAAAAAATAAAAATAAAAATTAATCAATAATTTTGGCGGGAACAGTTAATAGATACTATTTTTTTAATATAGTATATAGACATTTATTACTCCCTCCGTCCCATTAGATTAGTCCAGTTTAGTTTGGGCACAAAAATTAATGTTTGTGAGTGTAGTGAAATTAATATTTTATTGATGTGAGAATTTTTTTTTTATTTTAGGAAATTGAACTAATCTAGTGGAACATACGAAAATTAAAATATGGACTATCTAGAGGGAGTAATAAATATTTTTTCAAAAACAAAATCTGTCGCCTAAACCATGTAGTGGGCGCTTATACAGTAATAATATTAGGTCATTTTCTGTATCATTTCATATCAGTAGATATGTTTGTCGATACTCATCGATGTGACAATTTAGTTGTACGTCTCATTGCATAAATTTCTCTCTCCAGCCTTTTATTACTACTACATATTTTTGAATAAATTATTCAACGGAAGTTGCAAAGAAGTTTCTCGGTAGGGTGGATTTTGAAAATTTTCAACCAAAAATAAAAACGGCCACTTTTTCTCACACCACAAGTCAAAATATCGAGGCTATTTCGCAAATGAATTATTCAACTATATCTAATTAATGGAAAATTATTTATTTCTATTTCTACGACCACATGGTTCCATGTCGACCACTCCATATAAATAATTAATATTTTGGAGCCAGAAAAAAAAATAAAAATGCGTAGGAATATATTATATTCATCACGTGTTTTGTTTTGTGACCTATTCTAGATATTAATATGCCAAATTTCTAGATGGCATAAGATTATTCAAAATGTAGGTACGTACACCAAGTCAATGCATGCTATATATATTAGGATTAATTAGCTACTTAATAATTAACATAACTTAATTAATACTCTGTCCCAACTACTCCCTTGCTTGCCAACTTTATTAGTTAAACTCAATTAGATGTCCCTTTTGAAGTAATTTCCTCGAGATTTCCACATTAATACGTACAAATTTATATAGTTGGGTGGTGCCAATTTTAATTGGAGTTTAACGCATACACATCACACGTGAAATTTGTCCTTCAATATTAGTGATCTTCTCGTGAGTTTAATTCTATACACAAATTTATTAATAGAAAAATTAATTATAACATATTTTGTATTGTTTGCTATTTTTATTTTTCTTATATTTTAGTTAATAAAATCCAATGAACCGGTTTTATAATTTGAACGTATTAATTATAAAATATTAATTGTGAACGTATATCTAGTTGTTTATGAGATATTAATTTGCATTATTATTTACGTGGCGTGCTTGAAAAAAAAAAAGATAATAATATTAGGTTATTACATGAACTGACGACAGTGACAATCTCACGCGGAATTCGCCACGTGTCGAGCACGACATGCCCTATGCTTTATTTCTGGAAAAAGCATTATTGGCTATATAATAATAATAAATCTAATAAAATAATATTTATGCTATTTCACTTTCAAAATAAACTAATGGAGTATCGATTTTTTAATTTATTTTGTCATTAATTTCCTTTAAACAAAATTCATACTTAGGTTTTTTTTTTATAATTTGATACTCCCTCTGTCCCTCTTAATTAGTCCCCTACTATGTGGGCACAATAACCAATGCAAAAAGAGATAGAAGAAATTAATATTTTATTAGTGAGTGAGAATAAACTTTCTATTTTAGATAAGGGGACAATTATATGGGACGTACGAAAAAGGAAAGAGGGACTAATGAAGTGGGACGGAGGGAGTATATTCTTTACAACATCAGTGACTTGATGAAAAAACAATCGTGTAATAAAGAAATCCACTAGATTGTTAAATAACACATGGCATCTTAAAAGAATTTAATTTGAACGCATTAGTTCAAATTATATTTCAAATATCCTTAATATTATTTGAATTTATAATTTATTTAATAATAGATAAGACATTTTTAACCACTTGTATCCGGAGGTAAATGACAATTAACTTCACTTTGATCAGTTAAGTTTTAGCTTGTAAAATAACTAAATTGAAATAATCAAATTTATGTTACAAGTAACCAAATCGAACCAAAGTTTTTATTCGGATTTCGATTATAACAAAATTTTAATATAAATTAAATAAATTGATTAATTATGAATTAAAAATAGAAATTATGTGCATTATATATATATATATATATATATATTAATATTATATATTTATTCAGTTATTTCGATCCATAAAAAATGACCAAATCAAAAATTGAAATATTAAAAAAAATGAACATAATTTTTTTTATTCGGTTCAGTTTTCAGTTTTTTTTTTTAATTTTTTCTCACCCCGGTAAAAGAAATAACAAGAATTAACCAGCAGCATTAGTCAGTCAAAAATAACTTTAAATGAGTAAATGTATTGTGTTAATATATTGAATCCACACCTTATCAATTATTTTATTTAGATTACATATATATATATATATATAGAGTTGCGTTCATTTCTGAACTAAGTGTTGTGAATGAACAATGACCTATAATTTAACCATTATTTTTTTGAATCTGATGGTTATAATAATGACACGTGGCAGTCATTAAATTTATTTATTTATTTGAAAGGGCATTTTAGGTAGTAAATATTATTATATTTTATAGTAGATTTGATAATTATGGTAGTTACCTAATTTTTTGGGATTTAATTTATTTAGCTTCTTTTAGGGTTCAATTAATTTGTTAATTCACCCTCTCCTTCACGATCGTCCACCCTCTCCCTCATGATCGTCCACCCTCTCCCTCACCATCGTCCGGCCACCAGCCCTCTCCCTCACCATCGTCCGGTCTGAAACCGGACGGCCGCCTCCGGCAGCCACTCTGGAATATCATCGTCGTCGTCGCCACCCCACTGCCCAACACCAAGACCTATCTTCTTCCCTTCACATTGCCCGTATTTCTTAATAAGTTCTCTCATGCGATCCACTGGAGTTGGGGTCATTTGAACATCACAACGCATTTCTTGTGATGATATCTTAGTTGCACACGAGTTAAACCCACCAGAAAAACTAAACTCCGGCAAGTCATCATCGTCTTTAGCTACTCGTGCACCATTCTCCCACTTATTCAGTCGCCGGCACCGGCATCTCTCAGGCAGAGGGAACGCCGTCGAGTGAGAATCTCAACCATCGAAGAAGTCGGACATGAACTGTCAAAGATTTTATTTTTTTTTTCTGTCATATGCGATTATCATTTTTATTTTATGTGAGTGTCATTATTTATGAATAAATGTATCATTTTTCGAATCCGACTGACACTTGGTGGATCGCCTTCACGTCTAGATTTTATTTTTTTTCTGTCATATGCGATTGTCATTTTTATTTTATGTGAGTGTCATTATTTA
>JAPKLW010000763.1:204277-234676 GCA_026898455.1 Plectranthus barbatus
TATGTGAGTGTCATTATTTATGAATAAATGTATCATTCTTCGAATCCCTGTTTAACGAATAACTAAAATTGTTTATACATATCATATATTACTGGAAGTTGAGAGAATAACCTTATAATGACACACAAAGTCATAAACAATGACACACAAAGCAATAAACAATGATAACGATTAACTTAAGATTATGGAATAAATCGTGGTGCATTTTCTCTTTCCAATTTATTTGATAATAATGGAAAAAATCATTAATGACACCCAACAAACATCTAAAATATTCGATTAATTTGGTATAGATCGTGGTTTGATCGAATTTGGTAACTGCTCCCATAATTTTAGACTTTCAGTTTTTGCATATGCGGTATTTTTTTTTTCCAATTATACCCTTTTAATGACAAACAATGTACTATTTAATGATAGACGGTAATATTAAATCTGGGACGTAGATGTACAAATTGGATGGTTAGATTTTGTTCTCTGTTCATTCACATAGATTTGTTCAGCCTAGATCACTCCCTATATATATATATATATATATATATATTTTACACTCCCTCCATCCCAAGACACTTGCAACGTTTTCCTTTTTGGTCCGTCCCAGAACACTTGCAACGTTTCCTTTTTTGGAAAGTTTTTATTAATTAATTACTCACTAAACCTACTCTACTCATACCCCACTATCTCTCATAATCATTAACCTACTAATCCTACCCCACTAACTTTTTTAATTACTTTTTCTTAACCTCGGTGCCCGGTCAAACGTCTTAAGAGACACGGGACGGAGGTAGTAATTTTTTGTCATGTATATTATACTTATAAAAATATAGATTGTTTAATAATAACTCACTTTTTTTAACCATTCATATAATCAATCTAATTAAATTTATGTTTGTAACACTGAGTTTATCTTGAATAATTAATATGAAAATGGGTCCACGTAATTACGGATTTAGTTAGTTAACGTAATTAACTCAGAAACGCGTATTTTCAAATGTCCTCCAATTGAAAAAAGAAAAGAAAAAAAGAAAAAGAAGAAGATTGAGTCCCAAAATCGGAGCCCTAGTGATTTATGTACTTTGCATGTGGGATTGATTTAAATTGATGCAACACATAAAGTCATTACAAGACATAAGAGAGATAAACAAATTTAAGATCAGATTGTCAAACTATAATCCAAATGATAAATTTGTGTGTTATAAATGCTTAGTATAATTTAATATATATAATATGTGATAACTCATCTCTTATTGCCTAACATATTGATATAATCCCAAGGTTAATGTGATCATTTTTCACTACTATACGCAATTGAGTTTCACCTTTTTTATTTAAATCTCCGACAAGTCTCAAAATGACCATATTCTCATTACCTAATTCATCAAATATAACTATGTTTGCAGTTTGTACACTATAAAACAAGGCATTTAATATTTATTATATGAGAAGGTCTACACACTTGAATGATTTAGGTGAGTTTTATCCATTAACCCAACCAAAATTTATTTATTATACCTTAATTGGGGATTAATAAACGCTATTTGAGATAGGTGAACCCATTTAAGTATGAATAAAACCCGCTTAAATTGTTTAGGTGTACCTAACGCAAGTTTTTGTCTTATTATAATATTAGTGCGTTATGAACCATTATTCCTTAGAAAATCGATTTATAAGCAGAGATATATCTACGGATCAGCATACGACTTTTTAGCATAGCGCAAATAAATTACTCACAACCTAAAGTAATTAACAACTGATTAGGATTTTATATGAAGAAAAAATTAGGGAAGAGGGCAGCAGAATCTCAAATATGGGCAAGTTCACTCCATCCCTAAAACACAACATGATTCCTAATTTGCCCCTCAGGCAACCCCTAACTTTCTTCAAAGCTATATTATTAATTAATAAACCCAGGCAGAGGCTACTTTAGATGGAAGCAAAGTGGTGAAGAAGAATAAAACAAATTACAAAAAGAAAAAGAAAAAGATAAAGACAGAGAGAGTTAACGGCGTGATAACAGAGGGAGAGTACAAGTTGCAACGGAACACGGCACGTACACCAGTTTTGAGGAAATGAAAACAACACGTGTTTCAATCCTTGCATTCAAATATTCACCCAAAATCTCACCGTCGTTTGACGCTGCAGCTACTTGTCGGGTCTCCCCCTCCTTTTTTATTTTTTATTTTTTAATATTTTTTTTATTACAAACGCCACATATTCCTCGTGCTCTTTTCTCTCTCCTCCCTCTCTCTACATTTAATTATATATAAACCTCCACTCTGAGCCTCTTTGCTCCCCCAATTCAATTCATTCCATCAGCAACTGTGAATGCAAGCATACCTCCTCTTCTACCCGCAGATTCTCCTCTTTCCGTCGCCGGAAACAAATGGGTTCCTCTGAGATCGTCGATTCCGGAAGGGTGCACGGCGCCAGGTCTAACTTCTCGCAGACTTGCAACCTTTTGAGTCAGTATTTGAAGGAGAACGGCAGCTTCGGCGACCTCACGCTTGGCTTCACTCCTGCCTCCGACAAAGGTATTATTTCATTGCCTTCTCTGCTTCCTTTGCTAGATTTCTTTTTCGAGTAGTTTGTATATTTACCAGTTCTTTTGGATCTCGGTGATTTAGGGGCTCCTGCAGAGACAATGAATTTGCTGTCTATGATTGAGAAATCGGGCTCCGGAAACCCCTACCCGCGGCCGGCTGCGGCGTTTCCCGGCGCTAAGGAAGAGATCCAAGTGAAGCCTGAGGCGGAGACGGCGCCGCTGACCATATTCTACGCCGGCCAGGTCATAGTTTTCAATGACTTTCCGGCGGAGAAGGCCAAGGAGATCATGGCATTAGCTACCAAGTCCAGCGCCGCCTTTATCCCGCCCCTTCTTGCCCAGAGCCCCGCCGAATCCACCACCGGCTTTACACCTGCTCAGCCGTCGCTCGATTCCGGTAAACCTTGTGTAGATTATTGCTCATAATTATTTTGTGTGAAATCATATTTTTTTCTCAAAATAATAATCTCTTCTTTTGTTTTTCTTCCTTGCAGATTTACCCATTGCCAGGAAAAACTCATTGGCCCGGTTCTTGGAAAAGAGACGAGACAGGTAGGGAATTTCATGTTTAGTTTTTTTTTTTTAGAGAGAGAGAGAGGAGATAATTTAGGTTTGAAGAGAGATTTGTGCAAAAATATTTAATCAGAGATTGACGGTGAAAACTCTGATAACAGGATCACCGCAAATGCACCATATCCGGCAGCAGCAGCGACGGCGGCTCCGAAGCAGGTGAAGACGGAGGCGTGGCTGGGATTAGGGCCTCAGATTCCGTTCCAGATTCCGCGCAACTAGCGATGGATGATGATAAAGATTGGTCATAGAGTATAATTCTTTACTGTTGTTGCGTTGGTTAATTTGTAGCATAATACTAGGAATTAGTTATAGATCTTCTTCCCTCTTTTAACTCCTAGTTCAGATTCAACCGATTCAACCTATTAATTTTAATTTTGGATGCACTGTATCTATTTCTGGATCAGTTCCTTTAATTATATGTATTAATTACTTTATTTCTGGGATCATGACCAAAGTTTGCGGAAATTATACATGTATTTATGGCGGATATTTGAATATATATTGATTAAATATTTTGCAATAAGTGTATTTTTGTGAGATATTTGAGCATATTTTGTTCAAAATTTATTTGGAATATCTCATAATTATTTTTTTATAAAAATCACCATTTCGTACAAGTTTTTTTTAATCGAATATTTATAATGTGTATATTATACTATATATATATATATACTAAAGAGAGAAGTAACTATAAAAAAAAATTGGAAAAAATTGGAGGGAACAGTTATATTAAAAAATCATCCTAATTTTCAGCATAATTAATTTAATCAATTAAATAGGAACGATTTCTTTGTTTTAAATATGCTATCAAATTTATATAATAAATTTATTAATTTACCATTCAATAATTTCTCAATAGTGAATTCTTTTATTTTATTAAAAACAAAATCAATTTGAAATATGATATCAAAAATTTTTATATTCTCAGTATTTTTTTTTATTTCACAATTTTGCTTTGAATCTACAGAAAAATCATAATTATTTCTTTTGTGATTGCAATTCATCTAAATTTTAAAGCCCACTTGAAATGAAATCATCATATTAACATTCTTATATTTCAGAAAAAAGATTTCAGAACTTGAAATTAAATTAAATAGATTAAATGCAATGAATTTCGACACTTTTTCACTACAATGCGAGTTTTTCTATTTAATATTATTTAAATTTATATAACTAAATTGTTAAAAAAAATATTCCTTGAAAAAAAAAGATTTCTTATCTAAAACAAAATATTATTCATTCAGACTTTTGAAAAAGTATTGTGAAAACTAATTTACAAAAGTGATCAAGAATTGAGGAGCACTATTGAAAGGAGGATAAAATTAAAAAAAAAGAATTTAAAGTTAATTTATAAAAGTGATTTAAAGAAAGTATAATATAGAATATGTTTATAGTAGAATCCAAGTACTTTTCAAATACGTTTCGAAGTCAAGACAAATAAACTCGAAGAATAAGAAAAAAATTATGAATTAATTTACGATATAGTTGTACTCTTTGTATTACGATGTCATAAACATATTAGAATAAATGTAGTATTTCAATAGACTTAATGGTCTCTTAAAACTTAAAAAAAATATTATTTTTTAATAATATTTAATATTATAATTTTGTGCAACGCACGGGTGAAATACTAGTATAATATGAAATGAAAATAGTGTTTTCATAACTGTTCCCGCCTAATTATTTCCTATTTAATAAATTATTATTTTTTATTTTCTTAATTTTTTATTTATTTTGTTTGTTAAAATTTAGTAACAATTATAAATGTGGTTCCGTTTTTTTAGCAAAACATATCTTGAACCAATTGAAACACATGTAATATATTCTCGCTAAATTTTATTTGCTAAATTTTAGTAACAGTACATCCATTTTTTAAGTGCATCATTTTTTGAATCCATTAAAACAATATAATCTTATATTTATAAATAAAAAACCTATTTAAATCATGTAGTGGGAATAAAATTTTTATTTTATATTTTGATGTTCGGTTTGTTTGCTAAATTTTACTAATAGTTATTAGCATGGGTCCGTTATTTTAACAATTATATTTTCAAAAGTCAATATAATTATAGAAAATGGGAAATATTGGATATTTTTTTAAAGATAATTATTTTTATATGTTTTATTTAAAAAATTATTTAATATAAAATTGTAAATTAAAACATAATCCATTAAATTTTAAATCAAATTACAATTTACAAACATTATACTACCTCTGTCCCAGTAGAATTGTTACACTTCTTTTCGACAAGGGAATTAAGGACTGTGAATATAAGTGAAATCAATATTTTATTATTAAGTGTGAAATTTTTTTTATTTTTTAAAATATGACAATTTAGTTGGAACGTTCGATTTGGTAAGTGTAACAATTCGGACGGGACGAAGAGAGTATTATTTTTTACAAAAATCAACTATTGTGAGGAATGAATGAATAAAAGTATAAATGCCCTCTTTGTATTACGATAATATCACACAATAGAATAATTTTCGTATTTTAATAGACTTAGTGTTCTCTTAAAAATTAAAAAATATATAGTAATTTTATCAATTCAAGACCCTAAAGATAATTTAATTATCAATTCAGCACCCGAAAGATTAATTCTCAACTCAGGACCCGAAAAATTTCAAAAATTCTCAATCCGGGACCCGAAAGATCCTACAATTCTCACGTCTTGGATTGATAAATTATCTTTCGGATTCTGAATCGATAATTAAACTATCTTTTGGGTCGTGAATCGAGAAATCTAAAAGAAATATGGTATTTTTTATTAATATTTTATTTAATAATTTCGTGCAACAACACACGATTAAAATACTAATATATAATTAATGATGAAAAAAAGGCACGCGGTTTTGAAATTTAATTGATGAAGCGGATTGAAAGTGAAGTTTTAACTTGAAAAAGCGGTTCACGAGATTCATTATTTCTACATATCACGTGTTCTACAATTCTATCATCTAACCTATCCCCTATTTTCTTTCCTATCACCTACACCTCTGTTTACTAAATTATACTCCCTCCGTCCTACTTTCCTTTTTTATTTGTCCCATAGAATAGTCTCATTCATTTTCCTAAAATGACAAACTTTTTCACACTCACCAATAAAATATTAATTTCACTACACTTACAACCCTTAATTCCCGTGCCAAAAAGAAATGAGACTACTTCACCGGGACGGAGGGAGTACATAAATTTAAATATCTATCAAAATATTTAATTTTAATTTCATTAAAATGCTAATTTTTTTTTTGGGGGGGAAAAAAGTCAAAAGATACTAGATTTCTGCCCTGCGCGTTGCGCAGAGTGTTATATTTTTACTGATGATTTATTATTAAATAATATTAATTTTATTTATTTTGTGGATTAATACTATATGGTAGTAAAATATTAAAAATCTAATCACTTTCATTTAAATAATATTAATTTTATTTGAATTTGAAATAATATTTTCTTATTTATGGAGACGCTCATTTGAACGTTGTATCTCTCTTGGTGTCTATGTTACACACACATTAGTGTTTTTATCTTTTATTTGTTCTGTTATTATTTTATTATTGATATATATTTTACTTCAATGTCATGTCAAAAATGCACAATAATTAAATTACATTCAAGACGATAAAAGTATTGTCTTCACTAAACCTTTATGCATAATATATATGATGAGATCTTAAAGTACAAATATTAATATAAAAAAAAATCCCAAAATTTAAATTTATATTTACATAAATTATAGATTATTTTAATGTGCCATAAGAACTCCGAAAAATAAATTATAGAATATGTTTTTGTTTATAACAATCTTACATATTACTACATAGTATAGTCTATATTGTTATCAATATATGATATAAAATTGTTTGTTATTATTAGAGTATATCAACAAATTCATGATCGAAAGTAATTTAACTTGTGTGTGGGTCCAAGTTGATTATCAGTTAAGCTAGAAAAAATCAGCTGGTTAGTTAGACAAAAGCTTTGGTCGAACATGAGTTTAGTATGATTCAGTTATACACCAACAACTAAGGTTTGTTGTTGGATTTCAAAGATATTTGAGTTGTGCAGTATAAACATATAATTTGAAAGCAAATTTAAAAGACAACATATTTATAGTGATTTATGAGTCAAAACTCCCTACATCCACTCTTCTTCCATTGTTGAAGGAAATCCAACAACTCCAATTGCTTTCGATAATTAAATTCAAATTTTAATTTAGTTCTTCTATTGACAGGAGACTTTATCTTCCTATGGTCATAAGTTACTGTAACTTCGAGTTTTACCTCACTTTGTGTTAAACTTTTCAGCTGACTCTTGGTTGACGATTTGCGTTCTCTTCACGAACGTTTAACTGAGTTGAATATTTCTTCACATGCTGGCACTGAAATATTCTAAACATCTTGTTCAAGAACTTCTAAATAAGTCAGTTGATGGTTTTTTTTATGTGCATCAATACCTAAAAAATTCTAACAAATATCATATTAACGTATTGTACACTTTTATAAAATTAATTTGAGGTTATTTATTTTTATTTTTATATAATTTGTATCTAATACTATATTGGCTTATTGTTCAATAAATATATAGAAAAAGAAAAATAAAATTATAAATAATTAAATTTGAATTTAATTGGGATAGCTTAAAACTACGCAACTGATTTTATATTATTTTATTTGTTTAGAATCACACTATCCATCAATGTTATCTTGCCATAACTAATCATATTAACACATATAATATTTTACTTTATTTACTCCAGTATATTTATTTCACTTATTATAAACCCATAATTAATGTTATGTTCTACTACACATTTATATTAAATTGATTTAAGTTTGAGATTTTCAAATTATATCTAATAATTTGACCAATATTTCATTTTTTTTCTATTAATCACTCTTTCATCCTCAAAAACTCATCAATGTGTGAACTAAGTGCAATATGACATTTAAGGTTGGCAATCGGGTTGCATGTTATTTGATCCGGGTTAATTCGAAGTAAGAAATTTTGACCCTAACCTTTTGAGTTTTGGATTAATAAATTTATGATTTTTTTTTAATTTTTAACATTATATAAAAAACTTATATTATAAATATTTTCCCCTTTGTCTTAATCTTTTGAATATTAAAAGATGTTAATAATATTTATTATCTTTTATAAATAATTGAAAATACATATCAAATTATATATACTAATTAATTTAAACAATAAAACTCATTTAATTTGAATTTGAGCTTCATAATTCTATTTCGAGGTAGAGCAAACTTAAAACTGAAATTACTCAATCAATATCAATTTTTTTACAACTCCATATATAATTATGGATTAATTATCAAATTTTATTTTATAGATTAGTAATAAAATTAATTATTTCATATAAATAAAATTATTCAAATATATATATATATATATATATATATATATATATAATAATTATAATAATAATAATAATAGTCAATCATAAATTATAATAACTAAATGCTTTCCATATTTTTTCTACTTATCTAATTTATCATAAAATTATTTTTAGTAAATTATAATTTATTATTTTATATAAATATGTATAAAAGCCATTTATAATGTATATCATAGATCAATATAACAAACATTTATTAGATAATTAAAATTTTTATACAGTTAAAATTTTTATAATACTAAAATTTAAAAATTTCGATAAAGAGGGACTGAAGCCACCCATCTCATAATGTTAAATCCGGTAATGTTTGTATATAAATAAAGTTCCTAGTGATAAAAATTTATTCAAAATGTTTTACACCCTTCGATTTTTGTATTTATTTTAGCTTTATTTACTACATTAAATTTTATTTATTTATTTGTTTTCGAATGTTCTGAACAGTAAAGCAAAAAAATATATATAAAACATAATTTAAATATAATTAACCTTTACCTTTATTAAACATAAACACTATTGAAGTACTGAGACAACTTTGAATACATTAACATCAATGAAACAACTAACAATTGAATAATTAGATAATTTTATTTATGTGTTTGTTTCTTTATATAAATAATTAGTTTTAAATAAAATTATTTAAGATTAATTTTATTAATACACAAATTAATTTATCTTATTTAATCTTAAATATTATATATAAATAATTAGCTTTAATTAATTATATATCCAACATAATAATTATTGATTACATATATTATATTAATTTTATATTTACCATATTTGTTATACTTACCTAAAATATTATACCACTAATTTTGTGAAGAAGTTATGGGGAACATAATTTAAATATTATTAACCATTACCTTTTTTTTATACATAAATTTGAATATTCCCAATGCAATGCAAATATCTTAATTTATGTTACCTAATATTTTTAAATAATTAAGTTTTACTTAACACATATTAAACACAACTTATTTTATACTCTTGCCATATTTCAACCATTTACTGTTCAATGTTTATTGCTTTATTTTCCATTTGTTATATATAATTTATTGTATTTAAATGATTTATTTATTGATAATAAAAATCTTAATTTTCTTATTTTTTGTGTAGTTATTTTTTTAGTGGGAAAAATATAGGATATTTATCAAAAGATATACTTTCATTAAGGGATTTTAAAAGATCTAAATCATTATAAAACTTAATAATATTAATAGTACAGAAGAAAGTGTAATTTTAAAAAAATTTAATAAAAAAATAAAATAAAAAATTCAACTATTAAATACTCAATATTATTGATAATAAAACAATTGTTATGGCATAATAATTGACGTTACATATTGAATTGAGTAAATAAACATAAAGTTCTATTAAAATGGGAAAAATATAGCTATATAAAATATTATAATGTAAGAAAAAGTACTAAACAATATTATATAATGAATTTTAAATAAACAAAATAATTAGATATTTTAATTTAAAATTATGTTCTAAAAAGTGAATAAACACTATTGAAGTACCGAGACAACGTTGAATACAATAACATCAATGAAAAACCTAACAATTGAACTTGAAGTAATGTATTACTAATAAAAAAAGTTACCCATTTTGTGAGAAATAAACCTCAAAAATTTGTACATCCAATACATAAAAAGATTACAATAATAACTAATAAAAAAAATCCGTACTTCAAGATCTACTTTTGAATACTTTCACTTCAAGCACTCCTCTAGATCACATCTTCATATTCCCTACAAAACAAATGAAAATAAAGATTGTAAAAAACTACAAACCCTATATGATAAAACTACATGTTAATGGAAAAATAAACTTTGTCTTGATCCTTCTTGAGAATTACAACCTATTTATACTAATGAAAATGTAAATAAATCAATAATAATGCCTCTAATGATGCTTTGGATTAATTATTTGGCCACAATTAATTAAAATGAATGGCATCAATTAAGCATTTTTTATAAATGATCATTATTTGTTTATAGATTAATTTAGTATAATGATAGGATAAATACTCATTCCATTAATTTCCACCAGCTACCCAATTGTTTAAATAGGTTTATTTTTCATTTTTAAATTTATTTATTTATTTTGTGTTCTTACATATACAAATTAATTTATTTTATTAAATTTTAAATAATTTTATTTATGTGTTTGTTTCTTTTTATAAATAATTAATTTAATATATATAAATAATTATTTTTTAATAAAATTATTTAAGATTAATTTTATTAATATACAAATTAATTTATTTTATTTAATCTTAAATATTATATATAAATAATTAGCTTTAATTAATTTATATCCAACATAATAATTATTGATTACATATATTATATTAATCTTATATTTACCATATTTGTTATACTTACCTAAAATATTATACCACTAATTTTGGTAAGAAGTTTTGGGGGTAAATTTTTTTTGTTGGGGTTTTGCTTTTAAGTATATATAGATGGGTTAAACTAATTCCAAAGTTGATTTATATAACTTGATAATAAATGTGGATTATTGCGAAAAAATAGTTTAAACTGTAATTGCGCCATTTCCTATGGTATTTATAGATACTATATGGTACTATAATATTGAATATTAAATATTCACAATAAATGTTGAATACTCCAATTTCACAACTTTGACCACGGCGTTAGCCACAACTTAGCCGTCCCTCCCACCTTTGCCTTACTTATATTGTCGGCCATTGTCTTTATCTGCGCCATTTCCACGAGACTAGCTCTCTCTCTCTCTCTACCATAACTCTTTGTTAAACCATGACCTTCCATTTTCTTTTATTTTTCCATATAAAATTGATAAATATTGGAAAAGGCATATTAAATTGATATCCATTTATGAATTTCCAAATACAACTATACTTGACAACAATAGAATAGTGAACGCAGATACATGGTTAGGTGGTTGTATAGAATAATTATGTTTGACTTAGTTATTGTCACGTTGTTCACGTCTGGGTCTTCTTCTGCCAAATAAATAATATCCTTTTAATTAGCTGGTTGGGTGTGAGTCACCTTCATTCCTTAATTTATGTAAACTAAAGATCTGAATTTTTTTTTTTGGGGGATGGTGTTGGGCTTTGTTGTACGAGCTCAACTAGGCCCAGTTCATCTGCTCCTTCAGCCTTACTAAAACAGATAAAAATTAAGGAAAAAACATTCAATTATATTACTCCCTCTCTGTCCCATTACATCAGTTCCTTTTAAATTTGACATAGTAATCAATATTTGTGAGTATAGTAAAATTAATATTTTATTAGTGTTAGGAGATTTTTTCATTTTAAAAAATGAGACTATTATTAAATAATATCCTAATATTTTACAAAATTACTTTAATGTTTCTCATGCCATTGAATTATACTTTAATATTTGATTATGTTAATTAAAAATATATGTGATTGTTCACGATGTTAAAATTTTGATGAATCATACATAATTATTGATACTTTTATTGAAAGAATCAAACATTATGGTATAAATATTGGAATAATTTTCATAATGATGGGTATTTTTAATTAGTAAAATAAAATATTATGATATAATTTAGTAATTGATTAACTTATACATTAGTATATAATTAATATTTTTTTCTCTAAAAATTAAGGGAAAAAAAATTGTAAAAATGAGTGGTGAGCAGAGGCAGTTGCAGGGTGAACTAGCTAAAGCAGCAACAGCGGATCACAGCCTTTGTGGGAGTGAATGAGAAGAGATGAGGTGGTGCAGTGTTGTGTAGTTGCACGCACATCATCTCTCATTCTTCTCCGTTACTCTGCCCCTCTCGCGAGGGTTCTTTTTCTTTTTCTTCTTTTTTTTATTTTTTTTTCCCCTTCTTCTCCCTTTCATTTTTTTTTAATTCTTTTTTTCCGGTTTCAATTTCCCTCGCCAGTTTCTGGTCAAGGCCATTTATTTTGTTTTGTTTTAATTCCATTTTCCTTCTATTCTTCTTCTCGTTTATGTAAGTTTGTAGGAAACATAAATAAGATTAAGAAGGGATGCAGCAGCAGCAGAGGCTGAAACAGCAACAGCAGCAGCTTGCGCTGATGCAGCAGTCACTATACCATCCGGGTCTTCTCGCCCCTCCTCAGGTTTCCATTTTTTTTTTCTACAATTTTGTTTTGATTTTCTGTATCAGATTATAAAATTTGGTGGGTTGTGTTAAATTTATGGAAAAGTTTCGTTTGTAAATGTTTTTCGTCAGCAAGTTCAGGCTATTTTCATTTAATCTTCAACTGTTAGACTTGTTGGCTTTCCATGGTGAATGCAGATAACATGTTTTTGACATAAGTTATAGTTTCTTAAATTCGATGTTGTGGGGATTCGGGAACGTTGAATTCTTTGTGGAAATGTTACAATAAACTGCTTTATGGCTGTAGTTTGACCGTTCAGCTTTGCCAGAAGAAATTTCATACAAAAATGTGATAGTGATGAAGTAGCTTCTTATACTATGTAATATTATTTTTTAGTTGGAGGGTCAATCATTGTTTAGGTATTCTTATTATTTCGTTCAACTGTTATGAGTTGAATGCTATACGATCTTTTCATATTTATGGTAAAGGGTATTAGAAATATTAAGAATCATGTTTGGTTTGTGTGTGCTACTGCTATGAGTATTTATTTGCTTAATCTGTACAAAATATTGCCTTCTCGTGGGTCTTTTTATACCTTTTGGCATGATGCTTCTAAATAAATTATGTGCACGTGGTTTGCAGTGCGTCCATTAACTAGTTCCTTTACTTGCCAACTCAATATCTCATATGGAGATGAAATTTACAAAATAATGCTGCTTTTTGGACTGAATGGACTGGATGCTGTATTTTTTCTTTTCCTTTTTCTTCTCTCTGTGACCGTCACTTTTCAAAATGGAACAGATATTTGACCGTTTTACAAGAGTAAAAAGGTCTCTCGTATAGTTGATAGTGAAACCTGTCTTCTTGCAGCATGGGTGCAATAGTTTATTTTTGGGGTGGAGGAGTAATTTGATGAGTAAAGGAATTAATTCGCATTTGAAAACTTTCTCCAGGAACTAGAGCCTTTGTATTTATTTCATGTTCTATGTAAGGGCTTGTATTGTGGTAAATTTGATATCTTACTAACTTTGCAATTTATATGCAGATAGAACCTATATTAAGTGGGAATTTGCCTCCTGGATTTGACTCAACAACATGCCGCAGTGTGTGAGACCTCATAATGACTTTACATTCCTTTATTTCCATTATCAATTTAGCTCTTCCATTTAAAGTCCTGGTTGTTTGTGAATGCTTGCATGATACCAGCACTGCTATCATGGACCATCAGCTTTCCTTTTAGTATTGTTTATAGGTGGCTCAAGATTTGCTGGAAACATATTAGTAGTAATATTCATGTATCTCATTTCCCTGTGATTGTAATGGTTGGGTGCTTACATCACTGGTTTCTGAGAAGTCTGAGATTGGAGATAGTTTCTAATCATTACTAATTCTGCACAATATATTTTCGGGAAGTGGCTCAATTGTTGGTTATTGCGAGAGAAATAAAGGATCAGATGTGGCTCATAATTTGTATGTAGTGTTTCATCCATAGCTCACTTTATTGAAGTTGGAACTTCATTTAGAACTATCTAAGTGCATTCATTAATACAAAGAGGCGGCAATTTCCAACCCGACACGAACCCAATACGAAAAAAATGGGTTGGGTCAACCCATTTAATTTTTGGGTCAGTTTCGGGTCAACCCGTCCAACCCATTTAATTTTCGGGTTGGGTTCGGGTCAATCTCGGGTTGACCCGCGAACCCATTTGACCCACCAATAATATTAATTATTAATATTATTATTTATGAAATATAATTAAATAAAAATTTAATATATAAAATATAGCCTAAAACCAAAATTTTTAAATAGTTTACAGAATCTTTTAATTTTTAAAATAATTAACATAATTTATTAATTTTAAAATTAATTAACACATTTTTTTAATTTTTAAAATAATTAAACAGGTCATTTCGGGTCAGTTTCGGGTCGACCCGAAAATAAACAGGTTGGGTTCGGGTTTTGATTTCTAACCTGCGAAATATAAAGGTCGGCTTCGGGTTGGCGTGTCACTTGTTATTATCAGGTCACAACCGGACCCGCCAACCCGAACCCGACCCATTTGCCACCCCTACACCATTACTTACACACACATTTGTGCATACGTTAAATTTTTAGTCATGTTAATTTTGTTGACAGATAGTGGCTGATGTTCCCTAATGTTCTGTTTTCTGAAAAATATCTTTTTGGAATTACATATTTTGAAGTTCCTAGGGTTTTACTCTGTTAGAGACATCTCCAGCTTCGTCATAGAAATAACAAAGATAGCCTTAATCCATGCATATATTCATGAATCTCCATATGTTGTGTAGTGTGCAAATACATAATTAGTATTTTTCAGTCATTATCGTAATATTGTAATGACATGTTCGATTATAAAAGCTTATGTTATTGGTCATACAAACTGAAGCTTAGATGCAACAACCTCATATTATAAAATGTCTCCTCTGGAAACTAAAGAGAATATGTTATCTGGTGTAGGTATGTTGGAAATATCCACCCTCATGTCACTGAAGCTCTTCTTCAGGAGGTTTTTGCAGGCACAGGACCTCTTGAAGGTTGCAAGCTCATTCGGAAAGAAATGGTGCTACTTCATTTCTTACTTGCTAATATCTCTTCGCTAGTGTATGGACTCAATATTTAGTTTGTTATGCTCTAAAAGGAGTTTGCTTTGTCTGAAAGGGGTGCTGCCTTTACTCTTTACTCCTACACCTAGGTATTTTGTGCTGCCTTTGTTTTGCTCTATTAGTCCACCCTTTGAAACACTTTCAGGTTGTAACTATGGAGATTTTTTGCTGATATGCTAATGCAAGAAGGAATACCATCGAAATGTTAACCTCCAATATTTTTTACTTTCAATAATATCCAAGGAAATATTTTCTCATCTTAGCCAAATCACCTTGATTTGTATAGAATTATACATGTTGATACTAATTTATATTAACCCATTCATGCTTGCCGACTTGCTGTCATCTGATATGAATTTCCAACTTTATAATTAACCTTTAATTCCAGTTCTCTTAGAAGAGTGAGATTTTTGAAATCTACAATTTGGACAATGAACCCTTTTATATTGTTATATAGCTGATCATTAACTGTTATGCCAAATTTTATTGTATTAATACACGCATATATGTACACCAGTTTTTTTACTGCTAGAGAGAGTAGTTGGCTCCATTTGTGCTGTTATATAGGGAAAAATAGTAGCGCTGTGAATCTTTCTTAGGTGCTTATGTAACTAAAAATAGAAAAATAGATTAAGTTAAGCATTTTTTGTTAATGCTAATTAATTTACAGTTGATTGCCTTATTAGATTGATTATTTTCTCTGATGGAGAATTTGATAGCATAATGAAGTTGTGCCCATTGTGATGCAGTCATCCTATGGTTTTGTGGATTACTATGATCGTCGATCAGCTGCTCTCGCCATTGTGACTCTGAATGGCAGGCATTTGTAAGTACCAGTCGGGTTAATTATTGATATTTGATTACTTTCTATTTTGTCTAATGTGCATGTTGCAGGTTTGGACAGCCAATAAAAGTCAATTGGGCCTATGCTAGTGCTCAGCGGGAGGACACATCAAGTATGTACAATTGATCTTGAATTGTTCAGTTCTGGTTCCCTTTTATCGTCAAAATTTATGGGGTTTGACTTTGATATTGTATACCATGTTTGAACTTGCTTCTCAGGTCACTTCAACATTTTTGTTGGGGATCTTAGCCCGGAGGTTACTGATGCTACCTTATTTGCATGCTTCTCTGTATATCCTACTTGCTCGTAAGTCCAATTCCACTGCCTGTCTTTTTGGCTGATTACATTGAGAAACTTATTAGTACCAACCCTTTTGTTGATGCAGAGATGCGAGGGTCATGTGGGATCAAAAGACTGGTCGCTCCAGGGGTTTTGGTTTTGTTTCTTTTCGCAGTCAGCAGGTCCACAAAATTTTTTGCTTTTCCTCCTTTCTCTCTCCATGTAATTCATGAATATATTGGTTGATTCTCGAAGTTTTATCTGTGTAATTTTCCAGGATGCTCAAAGTTCAATAAACGACTTGAATGGTGAGAATTTTGTCCCCATGTCATTTTATTCTCCTTTTTTTTAATTTTTTTATTATTTTGTGTGTCTTTGAATCTGTAATAGGCTGATCCTTTTCCTACTTCTCTCGTCCTCTTTTTTTCATTAATTTTTTTTCTACTCTTTTTTCTTCATATTCTAGATGTGAAACTAGAGGTTGGCGCAGGATTACTACGTATCACTCTATAAGTGTTTGACATCATTTATGCTATTTCATTCATACAAGTTTACATTTTGCCTGCTTGCCTGGTTTTCATATCCAGAGTTGAAAGTAGTGTCACTGCATCCTTTTCATTTTATATTGTACTCCATCCGTCCGGCCCGAATTGTTACACTTACCAAATTGGGTGTCCCAACCAAATTGTTACATTTCTAAAAATGACAACTTTTCACACTCAATAATAAAATATTAACTCCACTTATACTCTCGGTCCTTAATTCTCGTACTAAAAATAAGTGTTACAATTTGCACGGGACGAAGGGAGTATTTTCATAAATGAAGATTCTTTTGAATTATATCTGTTCGAAAATGATTGGGCATTGTTGTATAGTCTTGTGAGTGTTTGACATGCATTGGTTGGTGGGTATAAGGAAGAAAAGCTTATAGAGATCTTAATAAACTAATAGAAGCTTGTGCATATAAAGTGAAGTATGCTATCCTCATTCTGATACCTAAATCAATAATGCCGACTAGTTGACTGACGAGACCACATTTTTGTGGACTTTAGCTTATTTATCTAATATGCTTCAAGTGTTTAGTTGTTATTTATCTGTCTTCATCTTAAATAAAAATATAGGGAAGTGGCTTGGAAGTAGGCAAATACGCTGCAATTGGGCATCAAAAAGTGCTGGTCAAGGTGATGAGCAGCCGAATCCCGATTCAAAAAATGTTGTGGAACTAACAAACGGAGCATCTGGTTAGCTATTTGTATTAATAATGCTCACTGTATCTGCAAGTTTAAACTATTGTAAATATTATAAAGCACGTATGACTGAATTTAGAAGTTTATGATTAATGGATTGTACAAATGTTTTACAACATTAATTGTATTTTTAGAGTCGAGATGTACTGCTATTGAAAAATGTTTTGTCTTATATCTTCTAAATTGCAAATAACTGGTGCAGATGAAGAGAAAAGGAATGAAGATGCTCCAGAGAATAATCCACAGTATACAACTGTTTATGTTGGCAATCTTGCTCCCGAAGTAAGTAAATATCGGGCTGATTTTCTATCTTACCTTGTCGCGTGAGCCCTCTCATCCGTGTTTTCATATTTTTGGATCACCTGTAGTGTCGCTTAAAAAGAGAACTCCCTTTAGATTTCATCAGTCACCTTTAACCTTATTGTGGCTGAAGGAGAGACTATAACCAATGTATTAAGATTAATATGCCGTTAGCTTTTTCAGTTTTACATATTTCAATCTAGATTTTGTTTTCATTCTCCTCTTTCATGGCTGTTCTTTGCTCCGTGGGTTTAACTAAACTGGTTCTGTTCATATTGCTGACATATGCAGGTCACATCAGTTGATCTCCATCGTCATTTTCATGCACTGGGGGCCGGAGTGATTGAAGATGTCCGCATTCAGAGAGACAAAGGTTTTGGGTTCATCAGGTACAGCAGCCATGCTGAGGCTGCCCGTGCTATCCAGATGGGAAACGCTCGGATCCTTTTCGGCAAGCCAGTTAAGGTGAAGATGATGCATGTCATTGATTTTGTGAGTGTGTGTATGTATTGTAGTATTGTTTTGTTTTGTAAGTGAGATTGAATGCGTGGTGATATGCAGTGCTCATGGGGTAGTAAGCCTACTCCTCCAGGAAGCAGCTCGAACCCTCTGCCTCCACCGGCTGTTGCCGGTTTTACTGCTGCGGACCTGGCGGCGTATGAGCGTCATCTGAGCATGAGTAAAATAGGGGCGGCGCATGCTCTGATGAATCATCAGCAGCAGGGGCAGCGTGTTGTTGGTGCTCCAGCAATCTACGATGGTGGATACACCAGCGCCCAGCCACCCTTATATTACCACCACTAATGCACAGTTTCCTATTTGGTTTATCCTTTGCTTTGCTATTCTTCTAAAATATGTTGCTTCAAATTTAAATATTTCCGCACTGGGATTTATTACTAGTAGTAAAGTCTTGCAGTTGCGTTGCCAACAAGGATTGATTGTTCCTTGAATTAGTATAACACTTGAAAGATTATATTTGGTTAGGATTGAAATAATTTTTAGATATTTAATTTTAATGTTTTATCTGACAAATAAAACAATTTTTATTCTAAAATATTGCAATTATTATTGCTCTAATTATTAAAAATTTCAGTTAATTTAATAATGATCAGGGGAAGATTAATTTAATTTATTTATAATTGAATGTATATATAGCTAATTTAATTTAATTTAAGCTCAAACTGCGATATTTTTCTTTTCCAATATGAATCGAGATTGGCACTAACAGATATTATTATAGAAGGAAAACTTGATAAATTCTATCATCATATTAAGTTTTTGCTATTAATTAAAACTGTGATTGACGAAAACTGTCTCGGCATTTTTAAAAGTTGATGATATTTATGGGGATCCGAATTCATATTAAATTGTGAATTCGAAGAATACGAATAAATGTAGGAATAACTATTTTATTCATGCATCTTTCTATCATACCAATCAGCTTTCAATGAAAATCCTGATTTTTAAACTTTAAATTTGAATTGTTTTTAAAAATATCGTTTACACGAAAAGAATGCATTGTCGTTTAATGGTGATCCTTAAATTTTAAATATTTAAATTTCTTCAATGCTTTGTAAATGGCTCAAGACTCTTAACGTTATTATTATAGAGTAAAAGAATTTTAATTAGAGAATTATTGATTTATGATCCAAAAGATAGTTTAAATATCAATTTAGCATCTAGAAGATGATTTGTCAATCCAGGACTTTTGTGATCTTTCAGGTCATGGATTGAAAATTAATCTTTCGAATCCTGAATTGATAATCAAACTATCTTTCGAATCCTGAATTAATAAAATTCCATCTAAAAAAAATGGAAATACCGAAAGAAGTCCTTTCCATTTCCTCCATTGATGTCGACGTAAATCTGAGAAGTCAGGAAATTTTTGTTGCCATTAGTGGACTTTTCATGATGGCAGTTCCATCACCCTACCCATCCCATTTACTCTCTCTCTCTCTCTCTCTCTCTCATCTATTATTCTTGCATAGCATAATTTGAGAGTTTCTCGTCGTAATTATATATGTCTGTGTATGTAAGTATAGGTTGAAGTAAGATTTATGAAAACATGGAAGAAGAAAAAAATGGCAAAAAGGGCAGCTCCATAATTGATGAGCTGTTTCTCATATGTATGAAGTGGTTACATTCCGCAGTGTTTATACATATATAATATATAATACACAGATTTATGTACTCTAACAAAACTTATTCATGGCGCGTGTTAGATTTATGATATATTATATATTATATAGCTAGAATCCCGGCGGTGAACATCTGCCCGTTGCTATACGGCGAACTCGCGACTTCCACCGCCGCCGATGCTTCGGCGCCGCACTTCTCTTTCCTCTCATCCATCACCATCTGCCTGTATCGGCACTCCGTGCTGCAGAACGCTTTCTCTCCCCTGCAATTTCCATTAACCACCAACACAATCAGTTACCTAATCATAATTTACGACTGTTTTTTGATTAATTGATTGATTCATCGATCCACTTCAAAGTACCTGTACATGTATATGTCTTTGCCGTGGAGCTTCTTGTTGCACAAATTGCACGAGCTGAGAAAGTCCGGCGCCGGTATCCCAGCCGCCTCTGCATGTCTCGCCGGAGATATGTGGAAAACGCCGCCGCGGCTGCTCTTCTTGCTGCTCTGTATTCTGAAAGGTGATCTATCATCGCCCTTTCTACCACCGTCCGCCGCCGCATCGGAGTATACCTTGGTGTACGACTTGTTCGGACCGTGACACGTCACTATCGTGTACTCCTCCAAACTACTATCCATCTCCATTTCCTCCGCCCCTCTCCTGCTCCTCCAGCAATTCTTCGGCGAGTTCACCGGGATCGGGCTCGATCGCGCCATGTTCCGGCCGAACAACGCCGTAATACCATCTCCACCACCGCCGGTTTTCTCCATAGCCGCCACGATACCTAATCCCACGCCGCCGAGATCGAGGTTCTTCATTCCTCTCGGAGACTGAGTTTTGGACTCCGCCTGACTTCTAGGACTGCCGGAAACAAACGATCCGGTGAGTATTTCGATCACCGGCTTTGACGTTCTCCCCAACATGATTTGGAATTAATTCCTAACCTAAAATTCTCGAGCTCCCTTCTATGGAGGGGCTGTTACTCAATTCTACGTTTGATGGAGTTGTTAGAGAGTAAGCCCATGGTTTGGTTTGAAAGGAGGTGTTATATACTGATACATGATTGATTTTTAATTTATTTTATATTATATTTAATTTATAATTTATTTTATTTTGGGCACAAACACAATCACTATGGGTGAATTATTGAACCACTTTATTCTATTTATTAAATCGGATTCCAAACTATATTAATTTTTCAAAAAATGTCACTTGTCAGTGGACAATATTTTAAGAAACGTCGCTGTTCCATGATCGGGACCCCGGCCCCACGTCGCCGTGAACTGACTCAGCTCGAGATTCCGGCGACGTGACGTCGGGCACGTGGCGTTATGTGAGAGGGTGGCATTATTTCTATATGCCCAACAGGTGTGGGGTTGTGGTGGGCCCCCCTCCCAGTTATTGTTTAATTTTTTTTCCTTCAACATTTTTTGGACTATTGGGAGTAAAGCCCACTTGCGGTGGGCCCATGAGATTGATGTATGGTGCCGCTGAATTCTCACTCATACTGTTGAGCTGTTCCATCTGCAATGACGGATATAGCCCCCGGTTTTTCTTTTTACCAAATCCGACCTACTCTTTCAAAAGATATTATTCTTTTGCTAAAGGGGGAGATCTTATTTATTTATATATTTATTTTTTTATGAGTAGAAAAATAATTGCGAGAATCACAATGATGATTTTCAACAGCTTTGTTCTCCACAAACAAATATTTTTTTAAACATATTTTATATTGCAGAATTAAATATGTTCAATGCTGATTTTAAAAAAATCTTTCTGTGTTTTTTGCTTTGATATTAAAAATTGTGTATTTGCCAATCATTAGCACTCCTTACACATGTGTAATGAATCGAGTCGAGCTCGGCAATCTTGATTAAGTTTGATTCGTTTATTTTTTGTTAAACTTCAAATTTTTTATTGAATATTTTGATGTTCGCGAATTAAATCGAGCATTAATAAACTTTCTAAATTTAGATTACATTATTGATTATTTTTTTAAAAATAAATTATTTATTTACAAAATAATATTATATTAAAACTCATATTCAATATTTTCATATAATTACAAAAATTTGTCATACATATTACTCTTAGATAATTAAAATATCAATTCTAAATTTCATACTAAGTTTAGCTAAAAAATTCACGATCTAATACTATAAAACTTAAGTAGTAAGTCGTAAACAATTATACACCCTTCGTCTTAATTTATTAGTCCAATTTTTCTTTTTTTATATGTCCTATTTATTAGTTAAATTTCTTAAAATATCTAATTTTTCATGTTCATCAATAAAATATTAATTTTATTACATTTACATATATTAATTATTATATTATTTCTTTTTAGAATTATTAATTTGAAACGGAAAGAGTATTTGTTTAGGAGTTCTCTCTCGTAAGTCGTACTAGAAAGCAAAAATGATAATTTGGGAATATGAAATTAATAATAATAATAATATTAATATTGTAGTGGACTTTTTCCACAGGAGAAGCAAATAGTGGAGGTTACTATAGAATTGTTAGCGTCATTTTCGAGACACTTAACGTTTGGCATAATAATAATAATGACACAATAAAATGAACAATAATACTCCCTCCGTCCCACTCTATTAGTCCCATTTGCCTTTTTGGTCCGTCCCACCCTATTAGTCCCATTTCCTAAAATAGCAAACTTTTTCACACTCATCAATAAAATATTAATTTCACTCCACTCACAAACATTTACTTGCATTGGTTTGTGTGTCCCTTCCTATGGGACTAATAGGAAGGGACAGAGGTAGTACAAGTCAAAGAATTGCGGAGTAAAAACCACGTTGCAACATACGGCCACGTAAAAACTCTCGAAGTTTCTCCGTAGAAAATATAATTCCACTTTACTTTACCAATAATTCCACTTTACTTTACCAATAAAAAAGAAGTCACCGCTTTATTATTATTATTATTATTATTATTATCACTATTTTCTTAAAAAGAATCATCGGATTTTATTTTTTAATACATTTTCAATATATGTAAACTTTGTACATGCTTTATTTATTATTACGAATCTAAATATCGTCAAAAATTAAAATTTAGATAAAAGTCGAGAAACACAAGTTTTTACCGGTTCGTTCGATTACTGTGAATAATATGATGTTGTTTCAGAAATTAAAGGATGTAAACTTCTACAACAAAATTGATTTCTCCCAAATTCTTGAATATAAATGTATTAAATATTAATGTCTTAATATATCCATCAAGTTTAAAATTTATCCACACTTTTTTTTTTCTTCTAAATATTGGACATCCACATGTGAACTCAAATTTATGATATAATTTCTAAATAGCACAATCTTTATCTTTTGGGGGATTTTTTTTAATATTTTTAGTACAAGGTTTAACTTATCAATTTTAAATACATTAAAATAGAATTTATAAATAAATTAAAATAGATTCGGTTAAATCTTTAGATTAACTCATATGTGGGTAAAATTAATTTATATTTTCAAGAAAAAGAAATGTAATATAAAAAAATGATATATATATATATATATTATATAGAAGTGGGTAATGATTGAGTGGCATTATTTGATAAGAGTAAATGCGGTGGTCCCGAAGGAACAGAGCGCCGGTTGTTCTCTCTTTTACTAGCAATCCGAATCAACGCTTCTCTAACTCCCACGCCCCTTTTCTCCCTCAACTCCTCCCACTCTTCTTTTATTCCTCTCTGCCCCCCACTCTTTTCCCATTTTTATCTTTTTCGACTTTTGTTTTTTACATTTCGGGACCATGCTCCTCTTCTTCTACTTACTGCACGTGTCATTCCTCGCCTCACAACCAATGGGAATCTCCGATAATGTGAAACGTGGATTCATTGGTGTAGTATCCAAAAATTTGAAATTGGAGGTACAATATATAAATACTCATTTCGTCCCATAACATTAGTCATGTTTTCCTTTTTCGTCTGTCCCAAAGTCCTCTTTCTTAAAATGGAAAAGTAATACACACTCACTAATAAAATATTAATTTTCTCTATTTCTACTCGCATTGGTATCTGTGCCGGAATGAAACAAGACTAATATTATGGGACGGAGGGAGTATATTATATTGAGAGTACATTATGTAAAAATATATATAAATATTATGTAAAAATATTATAAATAATAATAAAGATATATAAATTTATAAAAGAAAAAATTTATTTTTGAGGTATAAATGTACCCAAAATACCCCTACATAAGCCACTGGGAATCATTCATCATAATATAAATACATTAATTAAATACATTTGTTAATTGAAAATCCCAAGTAATTGAATGGAGTGAGATGCATGTAGTTTTCTATGCTATGCTAGTGTATATAGTGATGTCAATTTAGCCCGGGACCGACGGGTTGACCCGAATAACCCGAGCTAAACACCGGGTTAGGGTCGAAAAATTCTTAACCGATAAGAAAACGGGCTAAACGGGTAGCGGGTTAAACGGGCTGAACCCGCCGGGCTGCGGGTTGGCCCGACGGGCTATTCCATTTTTTTAATATAGTTAAATTACTAAATTTTGGTAAAATAAGTATCAACTATTTTTATACTATAGAGTAATCTTATATTTAGATGGAAGTATTTCAATGAATTTTATGTCACATAAATGATATACCTATATTTTTACCACTAAGAAGTATTATATTAAATAAATAATTTATTATAATATTTGAGAAATGATTGATTTCTTAAATATTAATTATTATTTTCAATAAGTTATATTCTTTGAGTTATTTAGATTTACAAACTTATAAAATTATTTAGTAAAACTTTAATATCTTGTTAAATAAATACTTATGATAGTTTACTTTATGTTGTAACAAATTATTTAACATAATCGTGAGACCTCATCAAATTTTTTAGATATATAATACATTATATATATGTATATATATATATATATATTGAAATATGATGTATATCATGCAATATTCTTTTGTAATTAATCTACCTATGTGATTTATTTAATACGATATTATTGGAGTTGCATAATTAAATAATATGATTATTTAATTTATCTAATGTCTTAGTATATAATACAATATTTTATGTTAGTATTTAATTATAATAATAATTATATTATTTTATATATATATAATTAATTTTATTAATAATATAATAAATACTTAAGTTTAATAAAAAATTAAAAATTAAAAAAATGTAATTTTGTCAGCCCGACGGGCCAGCCCGAAAACTGAAGGGTTAGGGTTAGGGTTGAGAATTTTCAGCCCGATAAAAATTGCAGCCCGTTTAGCCCGAACCGTTTAACCCGCAAACCGATAGGGCTGGCCCGAAACCCGACGGATTGGTCCGTTTGACATCCCTAAGTGTATAGTGATGTAGGTAGGGATGATCAAATCAAACTTTATTTTTCTCATATGTGTTAATTAGAATTAGGATGCTTGAACTTCGATTAAGGGTATTGAATTGAGAGCTTTGGACTACATTCTTTGTATTATTGTAGGTTTATTTGATTCAAAATACACGATTAAAAAGTTATCTTGAATTCTTTATCGTGCCTCATGTTATACTAGATTTTTATCATTTTTAGCAGACTCAATATTCATTGTTATTGGATCGAATATTGGTTAGGTCATAATATATAGTTTATTAACATATCCATTATGAAAAAGGTTCGGCCCAAATGAAATATTATCCTCATATAAGGATTCAAAAACTATATACTCCATTCATCCATCTCACTTGAATTGTCCCAGTTACCAAATTAGGCGTCCCAACCAAATTGCCACATTTTCAAAAAATGATAATTTTTTCACACTTAACAATAAAATATTAATCTTACTAATTCATTCTACACTCACAATTCTTAATTTCCGTGCAAAAAAGAAAGGCGACAATTGCTAGGGAACGGAGGGAGTATTTAACATAGTATAGGACATTGTCCTTTTCTAATAGGATATGAAATGAAATGATTCAAGAAATGTTGACGAGTCTCAAATTTGACATTTTATAGCTTGATTAATATTCCCTTCGTCCCGATTTAATTGTTCCGGGTTGACTGGACACAATAACTAAGGAGTGTGAGTGTGAAGTAAGTTGATGGGAATTAATATTTTTTTGTCTGTGAAAAAGTTGCATTTCAAATTGAGCAAAACCCATCTTCCACTAAAATCAACGCAATAGACGTTAACTAACTAGAAAGAAACACACAATTTAAAATTAATAAATATTAAGGGACAAAGATTTATGAAAATGATTATCTCACATTAATCATTTTATAATGATAAAGATATTTTTTTCCTTTCAGACCAATTTTATAAAAGTAAGTATATTCTAATATGATATATCAGAGTTGGATGATATATATATTTTTTTCCTTACTGGTCAATTTTATAAAAGCATGTAGATTCCGATATGGATCAGAGTTAATTTAATTACAACGAATGAATGCGAAATCATTAATTTATTTTTCGATCATTCATTCCAATGTGCAAATTGCAATGCTCACTGCATAATGAATACTTAATTAGCAGGAAATTGAATATTATTGCCTAATGACGTGGATAATATTATTACTGATCACAAAAAGTCGCACAAGGATTTCGTGTGGATTAATACGCGAGATCTCCTTTATTATCCACAGTAATTAACAAGAATTTAACGAAATTAGTAACTTGCCATTAGGCGTCGTTATCCTTATCTCGACGATCAAACTTCCAAATCATTTGCTTAATTCTGTATTCATCCACATTCATCCCATTATGGTAATAAATATCACCCCACCGTCACCTTTATACGAGCCTATCCACACCAGACTACAGTATAAATACGTCTGTAAATGCGGAGTTGGATGATGTATACAACCCTAGAATTGAAAATGTGTCTGAACTCTCTTCTGTCTGTTTGGCTGGTGATTCTTTGTCTGAATGCATGCGTTTCTGCCGTCCACGTCTCTCACGACGGAAGGGCTATCAAGATCGACGGCCAGCGCAGAATCCTCTTCTCCGGCGCCATCCACTATCCTAGAAGCACCACTCAGGTCCCCCCCCCCCCCTCTCTCTCTCTCCCTATCTCCCTCTCTCTCATCATCTGTATTGTTGTTTGCTGAGTTGCTTATCAATGATGAATAGATGTGGGAAGATTTGATAAAGAAGGCGAAGGCGGGTGGACTGGATGCGATCGAGACGTATGTTTTCTGGAATGCGCATGAGCCAGTGAGGAGACAGTATGATTTTAGTGGGAATTTGGATTTGGTGAGGTTTATCAAGACTGTCCAAAAAGAGGGACTCTATGCTTTCCTTCGTATTGGACCCTATGCTTGTGCAGAATGGAATTATGGGTAACTCAAATCTTGACTTATTTTTCACTTTTTTTAAAAAAAAATATGATTCGATGGTTTTCGACAGTGATACAATTTTGTTGCTTTTTCTTTAGTGGGTTTCCTGTTTGGCTGCATAATCTTCCTGGTGTAGAGCTTCGCACGACAAATGATGTTTATATGGTACTAGTTTTTATCATTCGACATACTCTATTTTTTTTTTTTTTTTTTTTTTTTTGGGATGACTAAGAAAAAGGTGGATATTCACATTGCAGAATGAGATGCAAAACTTCACCACTTTGATAGTGGATATGATGAAGAAAGAGAAGCTATTTGCGTCGCAAGGAGGTCCAATTATTCTTGCACAGGTTAATTTATTTATACATTATCCATTATATAAATTATATTGTTTGTTGTTATAATCTTATCTATTGTGTAAATTATTATAGATTGAGAATGAATATGGGAATATTATGGGACCATATGGAATAGCGGGAGAGACTTATATCAATTGGTGCGCCAAAATGGCCGATTCACTTGATATTGGGGTTCCATGGGTTATGTGCCAACAAGATGATGCTCCACCACCCATGGTATTTATTTCATTTCATTAATTTGAATCCAATTATAATTTTAATAATTTAATTTAATCTAATGCTTATTTAATTATCAACTATGTATTAATGGTAATAGTTAAGCACGTGCAACGGCTTCTACTGCCACGACTTTCAACCACGCGACCCCAATACCCCCAAAATGTGGACAGAAAATTGGGTTGGATGGTATGCCCCTCCAAATAAATTAAATCTGCACATTTTTATTCATATATCAGCATTTTATTTTCTGAATAATTATTATATTGATTATTGTATAGGTTCAAGGCCTGGGGCAATCAGCATCCATACAGACCAGCCGAAGATGTAGCATTTGGAGTTGCTAGATTTTTCCAGAATGGTGGCGTTTTCAATAACTACTACATGGTTTGCTTATAGAAACTTTTTTTTTTTTTTGTCTCAATTATCAATCGATTTTAATTTTTTTTCCCCTTGTAATTATTCAAATATATATGCATTTATGTTTCAGTACCATGGTGGAACGAATTTCGGAAGAACAGCTGGTGGCCCATACATTACCACAACCTACGATTATGACGCCCCAATAAACGAATATGGTAATTAACTATAATCCAATATATATTATTACTTCCTAAATAATATTTTTAAAATTTGTTGTAATTATTTAAATGTATAAATATGCAGGAGCTTTGAACCAACCTAAATATGGCCACTTGAAGGAGCTTCACGATGTGCTGCATTCCATTGAGAGGATTCTCACTTACGGCAATATTTCTAACGTTGCTCATGAGAATTCTGTCAATGTACGTCCTTCCTTTTTCTTTTCTTTTTTTTTTTTTAAAAAAAAGAAGAAAAATGAAGTATTTTAAATGGTTTTACAGGTAACCATCTATTCTTTAAATGGGAACTCAAGTTGTTTCATTAGCAACGCAAATTCAACGTCCGATGCCACAGTGAAGTATGGTGGAGTTGAGCACAGAATCCCAGCATGGTCTGTCAGCATACTGCCGGATTGCAAGAACGAAGCTTACAACACCGCTAAGGTATATATATTCCTCCGAAATCTCAACATGTCTTTGTTTTTCCTTTTCTTTTTTTTTTTTTTTTTTATGTTTGATGATAATTTTGTTTTCTTGCATATACGTAGGTAAACACTCAGACATCAGTGAAGGTGAAGAGGAGCAATGATGCGGAGAATGAGCCGATATCGCTGAAATGGGCATGGAGAGCTGAAGATTTAGCTACAACTGTGGTTCGTGGGAAGGGCAAAGTTTCTGCTACGAAGCTTCTAGACCAGAAGGCCATGAATGATGTTAGTGATTATTTGTGGTACATGACTAGGTATGTTTGTATTTATATTTACTATTATTATTTGAGAATAATTTGATTAATTCTGATTTTTTATATGTGTTTGCAGTGTGGATCTGAAGAAGCATGATATTATCTGGAACGGCAACATGAGCCTTAGAGTGAATGGAACTGGCCAAGTATTGCATGCTTTTGTTAATGGGCAGTATATTGGTATGTGTTTCACTCTAATCTTCACATGCAAATCATTATTATCAATACTATAAATCATGCTATAAGTTAAATCATTGTGCAGGTTCTAAATGGGGAGCCTACGATGAATTTGATTATATTTACGAGAAGAATGTCAAGTTTAGAAGAGGGAAGAACCAAATAACACTGCTCAGTGCTACAGTGGGACTGAAGGTAACATTAGATTGTAAATTGTAATAATCTGCAATGGTATTTTGGTAATAATTCAGACAATGATTAAATTGCTGTTGTCGGGAACAGAACTACGGATCTTATTTTGATCTTACAAGAACCGGGTTACCCGGCCCGATTGAAATCGTTGGAGTGAGAGGCGACGAGACAGTGATTAAGGACTTATCCAATCACAACTGGGCCTACCAAAACGGACTCAAAGGTCTTGACGAGGAGCTCTTCCGCTCCGACGCTAAGTTGACCGGGAAATGGCGCTACGACGACCTTCCAGTAGACAGGAGGATGACTTGGTACAAGGTAATAATAAAATTAATCTAAATAATTTTGGTTTGTCAAAATTAATCGTTTATGATTTGGGTTTTTTTTTTTCTGCGTAGACAAGCTTCAAGGCTCCGCTTGGGGAAGATCCAGTGGTGGTTGATTTGCAGGGTTTGGGTAAGGGAATGGCGTGGGTGAACGGGCATAGTTTAGGGAGGTATTGGCCGTCGTACATGGCCGGAATCGCTAATTGCTCCGACGATCCTTGCGACTACCGCGGTAAATATTCACCGGAGAAATGCGTCGCACACTGTGGCCAGCCCACGCAGAGATGGTACGTTCGCACGTGAGTTGCTTGTGTATGCGTGTGTATTTAGTTTTTTAACACGAAAAAAAATATGTATGAAGGTACCACGTGCCGCGTTCGTTTCTGGTGGCGGAGGTGAACGAGCTGGTGTTGTTTGAGGAATTCGGAGGGAATCC
>JAPKLW010000763.1:254676-281449 GCA_026898455.1 Plectranthus barbatus
ATTTGGTGTGGATTTCCATGGGGTGCATACGCGTATCAGTCTTTACTTCATTATATCGCGTATGTTCCCACCACAGTTGCTGAACTTGGTCAAAGCTTTCATCTCGGTGGACCGATCTGGGCTTTGCAGGTAAATTATTTTTAACTTTTATTGAATCATTGTTGCGAGATAATTTTAATTAACTAGGACATTTAATTGTGTAGGTGTGGTCTTACGAGGCCATTCCGAAGCTGGCAGCTGAATGTTGTACAGTCAATACGCCGATTGTCTTTCCAAGATTTTTGAATTGGAAGTTTAGCAGGCCAGAGGTTAAGAATTGGAGTACTTTTTTTGCTGATCCGAATGTAAGTAATTTCGATAAATATTTTTAGATTTTTAAATATATTTACTTACAATTGCGTTTCTTATTGCAGCTGTCATCCTTGCCTTTTTTATATCCTACTGCTGACGAGGAGCGCACTGCATATTATTTGTCTAGTCAGCAAGAGAATCCCATTGGCGTTGCATTTCACATGCCTGAGAATCCAGTACGCCCAACCAGAAGACGAGATGACGGTCTCCCTGTTCTGTTTCGTCGAGCAACCCATGCAGGAGGAAGTGGAGATGGTGATGATGGGCGACATGATGATGAGGGGCCTCATGCTGATTTTGGGTCTACTGCTGGTCATGAGGATGTAGGGCATGACGATGATGATGATCAGGGGCAAAATTTGGGTGGAGGGCCTCATGAGGGAGGACATGAGGAGCCACATGACTCCAGAGGATCTCGTAGGCGCAGTCGTTCGACCCGACATGGTTCTTCATCCAGTGGGTCCTCTGGTGATTATAGGAGATTTCGTGGATCACGAAGATTGTTTGCGATGATCCGAGATGCTGTTACTGCTGCGGTGAATGCTGCAGTTCCCGCTGCGGTTGATCGTGCATTCCGTACCTATGGATGTAGACGAGATGATGTTGGCGAGTCTAGCCAGAGTAGGAGCCGGAGACGTGAGATGGAGAGGGTGCCGGATCAGGTTCCGGAGCAGGACCAAGATCAGGATCAGCCGCCAGTGCGTGAGCACCGCAGGCATAGTTCAGTAGAGACTGGTCGGCGTAGCAGGTCCAGTTCGGCTGGTCATGAGCGTCGCAGACATAGTTCGGCGCAGCCACTTGATATACCCTCTCCGAGCGCTTTTGGGATACCCGGGACTACAGCTACTCCGAGTCAGTTCGCTATACCCGAGATTTCAGCCCCCCCGATCCATGTTGATATACCCGGCAGTTCAACCAATCAGGGACATTTTGATGTCTCAGAGTTTGTATCCAGCCCCGCTAGCACTTATAATAGAGAGCTAGCATTGCTCGTCAGGGACGATGATGTTCTTGAGGTATTTTCGTATAACTTATTTATTTATTAGAAATTGATGACATTAACTTTATAAAGTGTTGTGTAGGTTGGAGATGGTCGTCCGTGGAGAATCACCACAGCTGAGTATTGCAGATATCATGATTGGTTACAATCTGGACAGGAATCTCGGAAGTTCAACCCCGATGGTCACGGATACGGGTTGCCAAAAGTGTGGTTTAACCATATTGAAGACATAAATGGACGACTTGATGATACCGTGATTGAGTGGTATACACAGATCAGGCAGAAGACTGCACCACCAAGAATACGTATTGTCAGGCCTCAATTCTATGTAAGTCAATTTGATTATTATTTTTATTTGTCTTCTTTTAGGGTATTTTAGGTACTAATTGTACTTTGTTGTGTTTGTTTTTTAAGGACTTAATGAAAACTGTCAAGAGAGACGAATTTCCTCCAAGCGTCCAGAAATTTATTCGAGGGATCGACGCATCGACATCGAAGGATTGGTTTGGAGCAGATACGGTAAGTATTATCTTCATTTATATTTTATTTATGATTAATGAAAATGTAGTAATATTTATGATTATTTTAATTTTGCAGATTATTGTACCGTGCAAGGTTGGCACGAAATGGTACACTGTCGTCTTTCGTATTTCCAGTTGGAATGTTGAAGTGTACGATGCATACGCGCATCAGGCAGAACCGCATCAATCGCAGAAGCTACTGAGTGAGATAAGAAAAATGACTGATTGTTTTCACTGGTATCTTAAGAGACTTGGCTATTGGGATCAAAACACATTGAGATTACGTGAGCCCACTGCAGGGAAGATGGCCGTGACACATGTTTGGAAATTCGAGAGCAATGTTCGTCGCCTGCATGATCTGTTTGCTTGTGTGCACATCGATGAGGTAGCATTTGGGGTACCAAACATTGCTTGGATGCATGATGTTAGGAATTACCCTAGATATAAGAAATTTCTAGCTATTCAGTTTTTCCTAAACACTGTTTGATTTTCATTGTTTTTGAACATGTTTCTATTTGTATTTGTACTTCTTTATATTATATTTAGGACTTTGGTTTATTCGTCGACAAACACTTAATTTTATTCAATACAACAAACGAGATGATGTTATTCATTACAAACAAAGTCGAAATACACTAATTATTCATAGTTCGATCTGGACATGTGCGTTTAGTGTGTGTTTCAGATCTGCATATACTGCATTTTTTCTTTGCGCGTTGCCTACTACTTGAAGATTGACCAATATCGGCACCCGATGGGCGTCTACGAGATCTAGGTCGTCCAGCTTGACGAGATATAATTGGAGGCAGGACACACAACGAACTTGCTTCGGCAGAAACATCCCATTCGTCTTGCGGTGGCAATGACTGCACGACTCCACCGTATATTTCTCGCCAAGTTGATGTCTTATAGTAATGACTTACATAGTCGTACGGGTTCAACCCAACATGACTGTCACAATTATGATTAAGTTAATAACATATTTTAAAATGAAAATTAACTTAACTACGTTTACCTAATTGCAGCAACGGCATGCGAGCACGGGATGAGGTCCAGTTGCAACTCACGACAATCGCATGTGGATAACTCCAGATCAACCCTCCAAGTTCTTGCTCCTTCATTCACCTTCATTTTCATTGTTGATATGGGTACAACTGAATATGAATGCGAGAGTTCTACTAACGGTGTTAATTTTGCAACAGCTTCCTCCGTCAAGATATCCTCGCGCGCAGATGCCTTAGCTCTTTTTTCATCAAACCATTTTTCAAGAATACCTCTGTACGTGTCAATAATAGAGCAGATCGGCAACCGCCGGGCATCCAGTAAGCGAGCATTGAAAACCTCAGCTGCATTTGATGTCAAGAAACTATATCGACGTACAGGACATTGCGACCTAGCCCATCGATCTGGTCCTACATCCAATAGTTTCTGAAAGGCTGCTGGTTTCTTCTGATTGATTCTATCCATCGCTTGTTGATATGCCACCGATCGGTAAGCGTAAGCAGCACGTTGGTACAACGCAGCAATGTCCTGACCGTACCCTGTCATTTTATTTAGAAGATGGTAAAAACATAAGCCGTGTGGCACACCAGGATACACTTCACTGATCGCATTGGAGATGCTAATGTGTTGGTCGGATACAAGCAGCATTTGATCTGTGCATCCAAAAGAAATCCGTAATCGAGACATGAACCACTTCCAACACTCATCATTCTCGATGCTGCCGACACCAATTGCAAGTGGAAAGACATTTTCGTTACCATCTTTTGTGACAGCAACAAATAAGACGCCTTTGTTTCGACCCTTCAAATGAGTGGCTTCAACAACGATAACCGGTCTTAATAACCCGTTCTGAAACGCCGTCCGTGAAACACCTAGAGCAACAAAACAATGACGAAATCTTCCATCGGAATCAATCTCCAAATCTGTTAAAGTACCTGGATTGTATTGTCTTAACACCTCCAGATATTTGGGCAGGATAGAAAAAGAATCTTCTATACCACCATAGATCAAGGAAATTGCTGCATTTCGAGCTTTTAGTGCAACACCATAGCTAGTACGGATCCCAAATGATGCCTGCAACTCCGTCATAATTTCACGGGGTTTTATAATTGATCCTTGCCGACGCATCTTTCGTGCAAAATACGCGGCAACAGCTTTGGTGCGGACATTCCGGGATCTTATGCCTGCAAGATTGTTAACGCAATCATGATTACGATGGAACTTGCGTATGATCCAGCAACTACCTCTGCATGATGCCCGTATGAAGAACGAACAAGAGGCACTTCGTTTGCAAGTGTACTCAACGCGAGTACTAGATGAGCGCACCACTTTAAATTCAACACGTTGCTCCATATGCAAAAGAGATACGGCAATTAGAAGATCGTCTTTCGTATAGAAGATAGAGCCCAATGAAAGTTCCCGATCTAGTATGGCTGCAACATCTCGTACCACTGGTGACTGTGATGAATCCAACGATATAATTGGAACTAGCCAATTATTTAGATCGCCTTCAACGTGACATGAATCCGGGAGAGGATGGGTTGGCATAAGATTGGATATAAACGCACTCATTCCACCAACTGATCGGATCCATGCAGAAAACTCAGCCACTGTAAAATTCTTTAATGCATCAGAATTGATGAAATCTTCATCATCACTAGACTCCTCCTCGGATTCCTCGTCCTCCTCTTCATCATTAGAGTCAACGATATGACCCTCACTTGTTGAGTGGTGACCTGTATTTTCATTCTCCTCCTCCTCCTCGTATGGATGCTCATATTCTTCATGGGGGGGCTCATCGTTTAAATTGGGTATTTGGGAGCTCCGACTACCACCTTCTGAAGACGTACCAAAAATCAATGAGTCCCCAAATCTTTGTAGATCTTCCAGACCTGGACTAAAATGCTGGTAAATTGGTGGACTGCTTGATGATAAGAACGGCCTGTATGGGGATGGCTCACGATGTGAAGTCCCAACACCGGTACTCGCCGTATAATTCATAACAATATAAACATGCGGCTCCGAATAAAGAGCAATCAATCGTTGAAGCTCTAGATCCGTCACCAACAACGATTTCATAAATCTGCCACTTCGGGATTGGGCAGTGTAATAAATATTATACTCACCGAGTATGGCTTCCGCATCAAAAATAAGTTGAATGTTGCTTCTTAATGCGGCTATGGAAATGTTGGCGACTGGTATATAAACCAGTCGTTCTTGTCCGCCAATGTAGTTGCACGAGTCATCCCATTGCCCATTGTAGTGAAGAATTACGCTGCACCAATTCTCCATTTTGAGAAACAAAATAATTTATTTTGATGAAGATAGACGGAGACTGAAAGTGAAAGTGAAACAAAAGATGTAGTGCGAAGAAATGTTTATGCCACCACAAACTTCACTTCAATTATATAAGTAATACAGAGTGTCGGCAAATAGTTGAAGGAAATAAAATTCATCAAATAAAAAAAAATTGATCTCTGCAAAATTTTCAAAAATATCATGTACGATTCATTACTCTTCACATAATATTTCCAACAACCTATATAATAGGTATGCAGTGTGCATGGACTCATCATATCAATATGTTTGAACACTTTATTGCATTACTATGCAATAGCAAAATAAGTCAAATATTCTCGTGCAAAATCAACTCAAAAGTATACAAAATATATTTTTATAAATTAAATAGGAAGAATTAGATTTTTAAAATTTAAATATATATTTAAAAAATGAAAAAAAAAACATGAGTTAGACCGGGTCGCCACCGATCCCACTCGGTGGCACTCGGGTCTCACTCGGTAGGACCGACAAAATATATAAATATAAATAAAAAAAAAATTGAGTGCGACCGAGTCGCAACCGTTCCCACTCGGTCGCACTCGGTTCGCACTCCAGTGGACCCCAAAACATTTTAATCGAATTTTGCTCTTAAAAAAAAAACACGAGTGAGACTTGGCTATTCCATTTTAATTTTTTTAAAACCCGATAGCTACCCTAATTATTTCTTTTTGTGAGTAAATAAATAGATTTTGGTTCTAACATCTATAAAATTAGTTAACAACAAATTTTAACTAAAAGATTAGACATAAAAGTCAGAATAATTGCAATCAAATGATTTGTAAACTAATTCCAACACTAAAAATTGTACTTTTGGCTAAAATTGCAATGAGTTAATAAAAGTGGCTAAAATTGAAATGTGTTATAAGAAAATGGCTATTTCAGATAATTTAGACTCTATGTAAAAGCAAAACTGTTACAACCACATATCTAACTTTTAAGTGAATATGTTGACAGATCAAATGAAATAGGAGAGGGAGTACTTAATAAAATGCTTTGTCTTAATTAATTAATTTTAGGTTGGAGGAGACGTGACACTTCCTCTCTTTCATCCATTTTCAAAAAATATAATTAGAGGGGAGCATATGCTACAAATATGAAATAGCAGTAATATTTAATAATATTATTAATTATAGTTAGAGTTCTAAACTATATGCCCCTTTTGTTTTCAAATATGTAGCCTTGTAGGCGTGCATTTCACCCCTTGACACCATACATATTATTTTTTACTTTATTATATTTTTTGTGTTTTACTAATTAAATTGTGATGAAACGTTGGATTTCACCCCGATTTATAATGTAATATCATTATTGTACGTGAAATCTTCTTTCTGTTAAATAGTCTACTTTTACTATACTTTATTTTCTCCAAATTACGAATTGGGCATTAATTCATTTCAAAGGTATATAAGTGTCAATAACATGAAAATGCTCACGTAGTTTAAATATACTCCATACAAGTGTAATATAATAATACGATAGAGAAAAAAATAAAATTATTACTATAACTTAAATATTATACCCTCACGGACGTTAAAATATAAATTAATAATTTTAATATAAAACTCTTATTAAAAAAATCTAAAGTTATACAATAAAAAAGAGAATTTTAGATATTACAATGATAGAATATAGATATGTTAGTTACATAAGATTTACATATTCATGTTATACATATCTAGAGTTTTCTAGAGTTCATATCCTTAGTTATCTTTCATATCTTTTGTACTCTATTTATATTCAATAATGAAGAACTTCATCAAACAGAAAATCCTATCATTGTATCAGTCTTCTGACAATCATCTCCCTCCCTCATATCTCATGGCCCCCTCCCTTCCTCGCATCACGACAGCCATGATACCTGACTCCGATCCCTTGTCCCTCTCCACACTTATTCATATGATCACCGTCAAGTTATCTTCTTTTGATTTTCTTCTGTGGCATTGTGTTGCTTCTTACATATCAAAACTTGATGAAATACGTTGATGGCTCTTTACCACCACCGCCTGCAACTCTTTCATCTCCGAATGGTGCCATGTCCCCCAATTTCGCGTACGCTGCATGGCATCTACAGTACCAATGATTGCTCAGTTTGCTTCTCTAGACCTTATGTAAAGAAGCCATGGCTTAGGTTCTTGGTTGTTCCACGGCTCGCACGGTCTGGCTGGCCTTTGATGCGCGTTCAGCAACAAGTCCAAGACTAGAGAGCTCCGCCTCAAGGATGATCTAAAACTAATCAAGCGCGGCTCTCGCTCCGCCTCAGAATATGACTGGGAGTTTAAGGCCATCCATGATCAATTAACGGCGATTGGCCGGTCTGTCGATGATACTGACAAGGCCTATTAGTTTCTTCGATGGCTCGGGCCCTCGTTCTCTTTGTTCTGTCGCCCAAATGGCTCTCACCATTATGTCATTCTTCTTAGATCTTCTTTCTAAAGCTGAAAGTTTCTCGTTGTTCTGGGATTCCATAAAGAGCTCTTCCTCATCTCAAGTTGCATTCTATGGCCAACATCAATCTTCAACACCCGCCGACCATACTAGTAGCAATCCTGATCGACGCAGCGATAGTTTGCATAATAATCAACGCCATTGTGGTGGTAATAACTACTTTAATCAGTGTCGATCCCCGCGATGTCAAATATGTTGATATGACGGGCATTGATTGCTACTCTCGATTTTCCAGTGCAAATCTTGCTTAGGCTTTTAATGCTCGCTTATTTTATCTCTCACGTGCATGCTTCGAATTGGCTTCTGGATACGAGTTCCTCGACTCATATGACTCCTGATACTGAAAATTTCAACACATCTCAACCTTACTCCAGCTCTGGTTGCATCGTAGTTGGTAACGGTGCCCATCTTGATATATCTTATTGTGAGATTAAGCGATTGCAAACATAGATAACAAACCAAAAATAAAGAACACGAAAATTTATAGTGGTTCGAGTATAAGTTCTATGTCCACTCTCCAAGCCTTCATGGATGATATTTTTTATTCAAGGTGAAGAACATAATTACAGGGTTACAGATAATTTTCCATATCTCACTAGAATTGCTTTTTTTTTTTCTTCTGCAATGTAGGACAATTGGGTTTGTCAATCCCTACATATCTCATATTGGTCATTCTCGCCTTTCAAATTCTATTGATGTATTGGATGTTATGGTGGTCCTGTCTCTTACCAAAAATTTACTCTGTGTCAGTAAACTTACCTCTGACTATCCGGTTGACATCTTATTTTCTGATTGATCTTTTGCTATTCAGAATCGACACACAAAGGTTGTCCTCACAAGCGGTCGCCGTAGTGCTGGTCTCTACATTCTTGAGCATGTGCAACCTGCTTTTATTTCTTAGTTGAAAGACAATGTTTTACGCACTTCGTTTGAAATATGACATAATCGCTTAGGTCTTGTTCCCTATGACTCTATTTCTTTGCTTATGAAACTAGACATATTTTTGTTACTTCTTGTTTACCAAAGCCTACTATTTGTTCGTCATGCAAATTGCTAAAAGTTCTCATTTGCCATTTACCTTAAATGAAAAGCGTTCATCGCAAATGATGGATATTGTTCACAGTGATTTGATTGACTATTCGGATGCAGATTGGGCTCGTACTATGGCAAATACTGCTGCTGAGGTTGTTTGGGTTTACTTTACTTCTTCGGAAGTTGTGTGTACCCCTCGCTCGCCCGCCTTATGTTTTATGTGACAACAAAATCCCATTGCACACAAGAGAGCGAAGCACATTGATATTGATTACCACTTCGTCTATGAACCTGTCCAAGATGGAAAGCTTATAACTGAATTGGTTCCTACAGAGCTGCAGCTCGCCGATATATTCACTAAAGCATTATCTCGAATATAAATATGTTAGTTACATAAGATTTACATATTCATGTTTTACATGTCTAGGATTTTCTAAAGTTCAAAACTTTTGTACTTTATTTATATTCAATAATGAAGAACTTTATCCTTGCGGAAAATCCTATCAATCAATAGGTCTTCAAAGTCTAATTAACATGTATTCACATGGTATAAATATTAATATTATTGATGCTATTATATATATATATATATATATATATATATATATATTAAATTTTTATTTAATATTATTGAAGTAATTATATATTTAAAGATTTTTTAACTGATACCATCAAATTTTGAATTGACTATAAGTTTGGACTATTTTTTGTTTTTCTTATTTACATTAAAAACTCAATAAAAAAATTTATTTAGTTTTAGAATATAGTGTGTGTATTTTACATATAAATATATTTTGAAATAGATGACACTTTTATTCTATTATGTGTGATTTAAATTATGATAAAATAAACATAAGATAATGTATACTTTAAATGCTAAATACATTATCAGTGACATAGGTAAATAGAGCTAAATTTAAAATAAATATATAAATAGAGAAAAATATAATAAAGTGTGTGTAGAACAATATAAGAAGATATTGAAAACTACACATGGAAGGTTAATGAAAATTAGGCCTCTTAATTTAAAAATTGATTCAATGGAGTCCAAACATTATTAAATGTACTAGTTTATACTTATATTTGTTATATAATAGACACAACAAGAAAATTTGTATATTATATAATAAATTATTAATAAAAAGTATATACGGGAATCTAGTTTTTAATATAAAATACTTATTAAACTAATTAGAAAAATTATATAATCAAACAAATTCTATTATCCCTAAAAATAATGCATACGAGACTAGAGATGACTTATCTTTCAATGATTAGGTAAATATATATATAGTGGGAAATGAATAAATACCCTTCAAGATTTATGAAATCTTAGATAGCCCAACGTCCCCTACCCCACTATAACATAAAAAAAAGCATTCATCATTTTATTTGAGTGTTGACATACACAAATTCTTCATTATTCCTCCATCCACATAAAAAGTAAATTATCAACTCATGAAATTTGTCGATCCTGTTAGTTAATCAAATTATATAAGTATGTAACAAAGAAAAATATAGTTGAAATTATTTGATCTTCATTTTAAGAGATTGATATAAATCTTACCACCAACACAATCTATACTCGAGAAGATGATTTGGCAGATACAGGGATATTCGAGTTGATACACAACAAATGGAATTACAGCAGTAGGAAAAAGAAAGTTTAGGGTCTCATAAAAATTGTTACATTCACCCAATCCAATTTAAGATATGAAGGGTAAAAAAAAATAAAGATATAGAGATCTAAATTCGTCCTATATTTTGTGACAAGGGTTAGAATTCCAGCAACTAAAATTTCTAGAAATTCTAACCCCAAAAAAAGTGGGCAAATTATTAAATTTGTTAGTTAAAATTCCAGAGCTGCGACGATAATTCTTCGTTACCGTCGGGCCAAATATAATCGGCGCTGGGTAAAGGTGGCGCCAAAAAATCGCCGGAAAAGTAATCAAATTCCGGAAATAACCCGAAATCCGGAACGTTATTCTCCGCCCCCATGTTCAAAAACTGGTCCAAAAAAGCACTGTCCAGGGGTATATCCGTATCCCTCACCGCCGCCCCATCCGACACCGACGGGCACGGCGACTCGGCGTGCTGGATCGCCTCCGACGACGACAGGGAGTCCGATTGAGAGTCCAATTCGTCCACCCGACCCGAAGCGCCGGCGGAGGCGTGGGCGAAGCGGGCGGCGGCGACCTGGATCTCGGCAGGGGACATGGACCTGCCGTTTTCGATATCGGGAGGATTGTCGGGGAAATTGAACTTGGCGTTCCTGCCGCGGAGGCAGTAGAGGGCGGCGTCGAAGGCACGCGCCGCCTTCTCGGCAGTGTCGTAGGAGCCGAGCCAGATCCTCTCCCTGGAGTTGGGGAGTCTGATTTCGGAGACATATTTGCCCCACTTGCGCTTTCTCACCCCCTTGTACTTGCAGGAGGAGGAGGAGGAAGCTTCTCGAACAACTTCCAAATTTGAGGAAGTGGATTGCTGCTGCTGCTGCTTCTCAGGAGATTTCACCATATCAGGGAGTAATTTGTGAGTTGTGGAATTGTTGTGCTGTTGAGTTGAGTTTGAGTTTGAGTTGATGAGAAATGGCGGCTTGGGGCGCGTATATATATGTGGGGAAACCGAGTTGAAGGGTCAACACAGGGAGGGGGGGCGTGTTCAGTACTAAAATTTGGACACGGGGGTCAGAAAAGTGATTCATTACTACAATGAATAGTTCGGCCTACGCGTTCGTATGTAGTGAGAGAGAGAGAGAGAGAGAGTGAGTGAGGGATAGAGAGAGAAAGCAGCACATGGGGAATTCGAGTTCCTCGTGAACAAAATTGAGATATGTCGAGGAACCACGATAGCTACACATTTATCTCTTGTCTTCGCTGCTCATCCCAATCTGGGCCCCATCTTTCACTTTTTTTCATTTATTTATTCTACATTTTTCATATTGATCCCATAAAATATGCCATGTAGTATTAATAAAATTACAAGAACGTCACAATATATGTCTATTTTGTTTTCCTCTACATCAAAGCCACTTGTTAATATCTGGTTTTCTTGGCATGAAATGAAACTATGTTTTATATTTCCAAAATGCAAGATATGTAGTAATCAATGGATGTAGGGCGTAGATTGTTGTTTTAGGAGAGGACGCAACTAATTAAATTAAATGCATTATTAAAAGTGTTTGAATTTGAAAGAGCTCTACATATTAGAAACAGTACCACGACTCAGGAAAATACGCTGCTCCTACTCTTAGCCTCCCTTCTCTTTCCTTTTCAACCATGTTTACCTTGTACTATTTTAATTTATAATATATTTGTATTCTTACACATATTTTCACTATCTCCTTCTATATCAATAAATAATATTTGTACCTCTCATTAAAACTATAGAATAAAATATATCTTTCCTTTTAATTATCACACCATATATCCCTAAGAAAGCTCGAACATGTGACTTTTAAGCGACAGAAAAAGTGCTTTAATCACTACACCCGAGCAAAGTGCTTTTTTCATTCTTCATCCACACGAGTCATTACGTTCTCTTAATTATTACCATATTGGAAGAGGTTAAATTCTGGTATAATGTATTTTAGATATAAATATGCACAGTATCATGTATATATAAATATATATATATATCATATAGGTAGGTATGGACAGTATGGTGATGCCTTGAATCTTTGTGGTAGCGGGAAAAAAGGAAATTAAAATCCAGTAATATAGTTAATTTAACTGTCATTCTACAATTCATGAAAACCTACGAAATGTTGTCAACGTTAAAGAAAATAATGAAAATGGGTGCAATATACATTTAATTACAATGAACCAAGACATAGTGTCAGTGAATATAGCAAAAAGAAATGTGGGAAAATGACACATTAATTTAAATATGAAACAAAAAGTGAGGAAAAAAAAACGTGCATGGGTGGATATGAATATGATAATCGAGCTGCATAAATTATTAGATTCATTTCAACGCGCTCCAAACTATTCCAACATTCCAATTTCTAAGCCCTGACCAACTCCCTCCTTTAAAAAAAAATAATAAAAAAATTGATTAGTTGTAATTTTATTTGAAACAAATTATATAATCAATCTATTCACTCATATAAATAATTTTTCCAAAATTGTATTATTCTCATACAAAAAAAAAACATAAAATATGTATAAGTACAATTTTCTCATTTTAAAAAAAAAACCCATAAAAATTATAAGAAATTTGAGAAATGGAAATACGTAGAACTAGGAAGAGCAAGTGACACGTCAGCATGGAGTGCGGCGTCTAAATTATACGTGGCTGCGGCAATGCATTTCTTTTTGTTTTTTGTTTTTCCTTTTGGAACATGATTATATTAGTTTCATTAAAATCGTCAACAAATGGAATGATTTTGTTTCTTACCAAATGGTAACATACGCGTGCGTTTACACAAAATTTTGACCCGTCTCATGTTGGAGTTTCCTACGCAGTAAGTACTCTCTAGGATGTGCACGGTTTGGCCGAAATCTGTCGAACTGACCAAACTAAATTAATTAAGTTGGTTTGAGAAAAATAATTGGTTGGGTTGGTTTGAAAAATTTCAAACTAGATTATTTAGTTTGGCCGACGGTTTGAAGGATGAAATTGGCCATTTTGGCCGGACCGACCGCATAAATAATATAATTTTAAATATGATAACAAATATTATTTGATAGAAAGCTAAAATATCAATTATATTGATAAATATGTCTGATGCTTATATTCTTTCGAATTGCAACCCTATAAATCAACTAATATTTCATTGTTTCTTGCAACCATAACTTTATTTATTTATTACTTATCGACTATTTATAATTAATGACAAGCGAGATATATCTATTTTAGTTTTATTTTCTGTATCATTCTTTTATTAATATTTAATAATCAAATTGATATACAAATTTAATTGTTTGCAATATTATTAGTTGAATAATCTTCAAACCGTTTAAACTGGTTGAACCAAACTGTTTTAATATGGTTTGGCTGGTGTGGTTTGAAATAATTTTTTGACTGATTTGGTTCGTAAAAATCTCAAACTGTACCTATTGGTTTGATTCGTACTTCACCCCTTAAACCGGCCAAACTGGACCGTGCACACCCCTAGTACTCTCCAATTTGCTCCCATCATATTTTATTTGGTTATTTTATTAAGTGAGCACAGCTTATACAATTAAATATAACGACAATTATGTTTTATTTTTTAATTATTGATATTTTTTTTACTATATATTAGTAGCCAATTTAGATTCAAAGTTGATCGTCTTGACGTATCTAATATTTTGAATTAAAATTTTAAAAATAGTTAGCAATATTTCTGCTATGTTGTGAACATAGTCAATTGCTTTGCTTAAATTGTTGCATATGTGAGACTTTGAATCAATTAATAAACAATGAGTGCTTAATAAAGCCATTGCAGAATATATAATAAGTACATATATTTAGTATCCATTATTAAAATAATATAATATCAATTTTCTTTTATGAAATAGTAGCTTATGTGAGTGTCCGACTTAAGCAACTGGATGCATAATCTCAATTATCTAAAAAAGGAAAAAGGCTAATGGGACCATTAATAAAAGGCAAAAACTTGCGTTAGGCAGGCTTAAACGGTTTAGGCGGGTTTTATTCTATCTAAATGGGTTCACCCATCCCAAATAGGGTATATTATATGGGTTTGGGCTTGAATTAATGGATAAAATATGCCTAAATTATGGATTAATGGATAAAACCCGCCTAAATCGTTTAGACCTGCCTAACCCAAGACCTTCCCATAATAAAAAGTAACTTTTGTGGGTTATATCATCATTTCTTCGTTTTATATAAATTATGAAATGAAATGATTAAGTTTTTTTTTTTTTAATATAGTTCATAAATGGCATTTTAATTACAAAAAAATTATATAACCATTAATTGAAGATCTAATTGCATCCTGAGTGACAATTCATGCAAATCGAGTTTTTATCATGTTGGTCTTCTAAGCTCAAATACGAAAAACGTGATAATAATCTGATAAAAACTCAAAATAAATAAAATAATATTTTTACTTATTAAATAATTAAAAAAATGTAATAACATAATTTTTATATTAATTTGTTAACGGATCTCTCTATTCAATAATGAGCCTATTTTAAGCCCAAGACAACGTAGTTAATGGGCCACCATCATCATATTCACTAAATGAGCCAATTTCAAGCCCAATATTGTTGTATTTCATTTGAGGTAAAATAAGCTCAATTTTATTACATCATAGATATCTAGAGCCCTAGGACCACTACTAGTCTAGTACCAACCAACAAATAAAAATTATAATAATAAAAAACATTATTGCATCGAAAATATTCTAGAACCCTCACATTATTTGCAGAAAACCCCCTCCAGAACTTTCTAGGGTTTTGTTATCCTCTTTCTTGACCAATCCCACCATTTTCATCATCACTACCCGTACCTTCTCACACACTCTCCCCTCACTTAGCTCATAAACTAATTTTCCTTCTTATCGTTAAGGCTTTATCTGCTCTCTCTGCAAGTAATTAACGATTCTCTTACTTTGTATTAGCTTGATTGAATCGATTTATCTTCTTCTAAAGTAATTGAAGTTCTTTTGTTGTTGATTTTAGAAGCTGAAGAAATGGCAGCTGCTCAGTTGGCTTCCGCTGCTTCCTCAATTTCAGCAGCGAAAGGTTTTGTTTCATTTGAAGGGCTGAGAGCAACGCAGTCGGTGAATGCAACTTCATTTTCGCCTCTGAAGCAGAATGGGCTGTCGAACCGGTCGTTTCGTGGCCTTGTTGTCAAGGCTGCTACTGTTGTTGCCCCTAAGGTATAATTGCATTGTCAGTATTGCTCGATGTATGTATCTGTGCTGTTTCTCAATTTGGTTTGACTCGATTTTTCATGCGATGTGATGGATTTCAATCCTGCATTTTATTTCGATGTTCTTTTTTATTTTCCTTGCTTAGATGCTTGCAGTCTTTCATGTGCAATGTCCATAACAAACTGGATATATTTGCTACATTGCGGACTATTCGCGATCTCTATGATGGTGTTTTCAACATGTTAATGCGTCGTATTCGTTCATTTTAGGATTTTGTTGTGGTAATTACCTGTTTGAATGCGTGATATTCCTCTGCTAAATATTATTTTACTGTATGGAATCAAGCGTAATTAATTGTCTGGAGTGTATAGAAGAATAATTCTGTAACATGCTAACACCATTTGTGTCGGATTGATTTAGTACACATCTCTGAAGCCGTTGGGTGATAGACTGTTGGTGAAGATCAAAACAGCTGAGGAGAAAACTTCTGGTGGGATCTTGCTACCGACTGTAGCACAATCAAAACCTCAAGGGGGTGAGGTTGTTGCTGTTGGAGAAGGTCGGACACTTGGAAAGAACAAGGTGGAGATTGGTGTGCAGGTAAAATCATAACATCTTTTGGTTTTATTACTGACAATATGGATGAAATTTGTGAATCAATATAAGATTGATGCCTGTGTGCAGACTGGTGCCCAGGTGGTGTTCTCAAAGTACGCAGGAACGGAAGTGGAATTCAATGGGTCTAAGCATCTAATTTTGAAGGAGGATGACATCGTTGGCATTCTTGAAACTGATGATATTAAAGAGTTGAAGCCTCTTAATGACAGAGTTCTCATTAAGGTACTTCCATGCCTTCGTGATCAGATTATGCAATCGTATCAGCTGATTGTTCCTCGCAATTGGAAAGTTTCTTTTCATAATTCTTCCAAGAGCACTGATGTAAAGCTGCAACTTAGTTACTGTGAAACTAGTGGTTGCTTGAGGTTTAGAGTATAGTTGAGATGGCCGGAATTACAAATTGTAGGGACGACTTTATGAATTGAACCTTAGCATGAATTATTCTTTGCAGGTGGCTGAGGCAGAGGAGAAAACTGCTGGTGGTCTGTACCTAACAGACGCAAGCAAGGAGAAGCCTTCCATTGGAACTGTAAGTTGAATGGTTACTACGGTAGTGGAACCTGAAGGATCCCTTCCTTTACTTGACCGGACTATCTTACTTGCAGGTTGTTGCGGTTGGGCCTGGCCCTCTTGATGAGGAAGGTAACAGAAAACCTTTGTCAGTTGCACCTGGAAACACGGTCTTGTACTCGAAATATGCAGGCAACGATTTCAAAGGCGCGGATGGTTCGGAATACATAGCTTTGAGGGCAACAGATGTGATTGCTATCCTATCATAGAACTTATCTTCGTTTTGAGGCATTAAGGTTGTATCAGTGAGAATGAGATATACATCCAGTGTAATGAGAGATTTTCTTTAGATTCACATCCTTGTGCCATTACCACAATCCTAGAAAACATTTTGGTTTGTTGACACAATTTAAAGCCGTGTCTACTTGAATAATACGATACGACCTCAGTCAATATGGATTATCGTTACATTACATCAGCATAAATGAGTGCCAATGAATCAAAGTTGATCAAGTTCTCAGAGAGAGAGAGAGAGAGAGAGAGAGGCAGATGTAACTGAAACAAGAACATGTAATGATAGCACTTAGACATGAAAATCTAATCAATAATGGTGCAGCAAAATAGTCCTGGGGTGAGGCCCAGAAGTTATACAATGGATGCAGGAAAAAGTTTGCCTTCCAGCATCCCCAGCAATGCAGGAGGTGACGACAGAGAAATTCTCTCTAAGTGGAAACTTTCTACCTAACTCTAAATTACCTCAAATTTACACCAATGAGCCCCTCATGCTTGATCATCATGGGGCAAATGGGTTATCAATTATAATTTACAAACTCTGTGTCAGCAACAATCAGCGGTTGAATGAAGTGGCCGAGTTATCGTCGTAGTGCACTCTCCACGCGTTCCCACTATCCGTACCACTGCAAGCTTGATTGGCTACTGGCAGCTGAGCCAGATCTCCATCCAAGCTCATCTGCTGCACTTCTGCAGCAGACAGTATCTTTATGCTCTGCACGCAGCTCACAAACTCTCTGCACAAAACCATCCCAACCAACATTATTTTTTCTCTGGATGAACAAATTATGTCAAAAACAAACAAAGACCGGAACTTCACGTACTCCCAAGGATCATCTCCAACAAGTAGTATGTCATTTTCGTGGTCTACGTACACGAGCTTCCATTCGGTGCGTTGAGGATCCTCCAGAAGCCCCTCGATGCCAAACATGCGAGCAAGATCTTGCCTCAGCTCATCATACCCTTTGTAACGATTCACATCTATGGTTCTCCCCACTGACCCACGTTTTTGAACCTTCACAATGTCATGCAACATTAGAGATTGTGCACACACTCCAAGCCTAAAAGCTTCTAGCTTATTTATTATTATTTTTTTTTACCAAAAGGTAACAGAAGAGTATCACAGGAAAACAAACAAAAAACAACCGACTACATTGCATGTATTGTGGAGGGATGGAGGCTCACCTTGGTATATGTTCGCATGCGTTGTGTCTGGTTGGGCCACAACCCACCATTCATAACACCTGTCTCATTTATGGCAGCATCGTTTGAAGATCCTGGTTTGAAAGACATGTTAGGCACTCCAAACGACTGAGAATTGATTCCGGAGGATAGATCTGTCTCGATGTCCCTTGGTGTCCCGCTGTAGTTAGACAGCAAGTTCTGAATGTCTTTTCCGGCATCAAAACCCCTGGACAACAAAGCATCAGGCGCCAATCCATCAACACAAGCCGTGAAAGGGAGACCATTCCTGCTATGTGACTGAGCATCTCCATCCAGGCCAGTCAACGGAAAACTCTGTTGCAGGCCACCAGCATCCAAGCAATATGAGGTTGCTGATGACGTGGCATCCATGTGATCAGCAGAATTCATCTTGTATTTCGGCTGCTCTGAAGCTTTAGAGTTGGGTAACTCATTCTTTATTCGAGAATCTAGTTTGTTATGACTGTCATGCACCAAACTAGAAGGATGAACGATAGAATTATCCATCATTCCAACCGGCCCTGTTTGGTTCTTCAGGAAGTTTGTTTGCTGGACCTGTGCATTGTTCTTAGTAGGAGACGTTGAACACGACGGAGCATCACCATCAGTATGGCTTGACTGTGCTCTGACTAAAGGTGGAGCCTTTTGCTGGCTTTGAAACTGGTTCATAGGAAATTGTGGTGATTGCCCTAGAGTAGTAGCAGAAAAGCAGTTTCCATTCAGCTGGTGCACAGGTGCCGAGACATGTTGGGTCTGTTGGCTTTGTTGAACTTGCTGTTTCTGGGGTAACTGAGGCTCCATCATGGCGCTTAATGGGGCCGTCATTGGTTGTTGCTTTTGCTGTTGCTGCTGCAATTTCTGGAGGAGCTGTAGTTGAAGCTGTTGCTCAGATTGATTTTGTTGCGACAGCTGCACTACAGGCCGTTGGGACGTGTTCTGCAGCCCTCCATGCAACGGACCTTGTTGAAATTGTATCTGTTGTTCTTGGGGCCTCTGCAGCAGACTAGATGGCTGTTCAACATGAGGCTGGAAAGACAGGTCCTGAGTTAAGGATGACACCGGAAATGTAGTTCTGGCAGACGAGACATCATGTTGCTGCACGTGAGCATTTCCTGTCAGTATCTGTTGCTGCTGGAGTTGAGAATACGCTGCTGGTTGCTGCAAACCCCGGCTCACTGCCTGGTCGGAAGATATGCCGCCTGTCACTGGAGGCATATGCATAGACTGCTGTTGCTGTTGTTGGTGGGGTTGTTGCTGCAGCAACGGCTGTGGCAGCTGTTGCGTTTGCTGCAGCGGCAACTGCTGCCGTTGTTGCGGCGGTTGAGTAGGTGTGGGAGGTTGTAACATTTGTTGTAGGTGCTGCTGTTGGGACCAGGATACATTCGACTGCAGCAGTTGGTTTTGATGACTTCCCTTGCTCATTTGAAGATGTTGTGCAGCTAAACTTGGGGATTGGAAGTTCAACAGCTTCGACGGATCATCAGAGCCGACACTAGTCGAAGAAATCATATTCGGAAACATCCCCGATTGATTAGCCGACAACTGACTATTCTGCTGCATATTCATCCACTGCACCAGGCTGAGGCCAGGAAATATTGAGCTGGAAGCATCTTTGAAGCTCAAGTCATCTGCTAGCCAGGGCATGCCTCGTTTGAACATACTCTCCATATCCGAATCATCTATCGACAGCACACGGTGAGACAGATGAAGGCGAAAAGGAACAGAAATAGAGAATCAAGACGACACGATAATGCTTTCCAATTCGAATACACAACATAACTTTTCTTTACCTGGTAAACCTGGATGTCTGGGGAACTTGGGTCTAAAAAATGGAGGAGGACACAAGTAAAAGGGAGTCACGACAGGTTCGATTTCCCAGATCGAGACTCGGCTAGGACGTTCCCCAGCTGTCGATTCGTCCCATCCAACCTAATGACAATGAAAAGTTATAACAATTTGATTCTGGAAGTGCATTCAAGTTCTGTTTTCATAATTCAAACAGCTGAAGAACTGCACAGTAACCTGAAGATTACGCCATTGTGAGTTTTTCCATCGTGCAGAATCTAAATCACTTATACCAGTAATTGTGCCCATGTACCTCCTCACTCCAGATTCCTCGGTCTCAAACATCATCCGAAACCGCATACCCAATGAAACTTGTGTGTACATTGCTTTATTATACTTAGCAAGTGGAATCACAAATTCTGATGGGCTGGCCCTGTTAGTACCCATACGCGAAGGTCATTCTATTTTTTTTTTTCTCATGATTATTAGAACTAAGGTTCTAAATAGTAGTCTAAAGAGTAGGCATGTTACCTGGGATTATAGAATATGGTAAATGGGCTGCTATTAGCAGTAGCATGAGCTGCAGCAGCAAGAATTCCAATATGCATGCTGTCGCTTGATATAACCGAAGAGGATAGAGCAGGCTGTTGCCTATTTGCTCGTCGTATACCCAGGAGAAGCTGTGACTTCTCATCCCTGAATAACCAAGTGCTCCTGAGTTAATATAAGGAATGCAATGTATTTGAGGCTTATCTAGTATTTGTGTACCTTATGAAAAGAACAGCATCACCAGCTACAAGTCTTTTCGAGCTCACAAAAACACTCCAACCCGTGGTCAATAGGTGTCTTTTGGGTTGACCTGAAATCAGACAAGGAAAAATCTTTGTAAACATATTTTACTAAGCATGGTGCAGATAGCAGATATTAAGCTGATCACCTCTATAAATGTGTCTGAAAGTCCATGCTTGGTCGTGCAAGTCTCTCGCAGTTAGCTCTTGAGCAGGAGGTTGCATTGAGAAATCCTACAAAATTATTCTCTCGTGAGAATAAGATGACATATCACATCACCACAAAGAATTCCATAACATAAATGGCAATCAAAACATACCAGAGGGGGAAAGATCTTCTCAGCTGCTCGACGAGGGACTGAAAAGCCACCATGAGTGCTCGTGTCACTTGCTGTAAGAGTCTTGCAGAAAAACTCAGCTGGTTGCCTGCTGTGCTTGAGGCCAATGTCAGACACAAGTAATGCTTCCTGGTCATACTGAAGGATAATAAAGTTCTGACTGAGTTATTTTGAAGACCCTTTCGAAAGATGGTCATTTTGCAAAATTTCCAATAAATAGTGAATATCAGAGAAACAGACCTTAGTGACAGGTAGAAGAGTCATTTGAGCATAGACCTCATCAGTTTCAGCATCAGCCTGATCAAAGCATACTACATTGCATCATTCAACTAATTCATCAAGTTGATGCTTCTGAGCGTCTCCGAAATATTAAGATGCAGAGTTATTACATCAGATCATTGCACCTCAGGATAACCAATTTTCGATTACTGATTTTTGATAAAGAGATTACGGCCATTTGAACTATAAAAAGGATGAGATATTGCAGATGACTCGCAAAAATCCCGCGTAGGACATCAACATTAATTTTAAGGAAACAAAAAAACCAATCTATCCATATTATATCCCAGCTATGAGCTTAGTAGATGCATGCAATAATGTGAGCAGACAGAAGAAGTTATATACATGTAAGGTGACATTGTGGAGCATGCAGATCAACTTCGAAGGAAGATTGGGATAACTTGGGATGCCGTCAGCCTCTTTCTGCATAGATGCTGCCACCTTCGCATAAAAAAAAAAAAAAAAAAGATAAATAAGATAAAATTCATTGTGAAAGCAATCATATGAAAAGTATAAGGAACAGAAAGTATAAAGCATACTTGTTCACTGTGACCTTGAGGGAAATAGATGACAAGGCTTCCTACAGGTGGCAGAGAAACCAATGGCCCAGCGCAAGCATGCCATAATTCAGAATTAATCACCTTCTTTTCGCCTGTATTGGACATAAAAACTGCATGATTCGGAGATGCTTGGAAGCAAGCACGCTGTGCTTTTATACCTAACTTCAATCTGTAGAAACATTTTGATTCTTGAAGTAATTTCCTAAATGAGTGCACGCTAGATCAGATAAGTGCATCTCATGAGAGACTCATCAATCATATGTTTGATTTGTCAATGAATTTAGCAGAACTCAACTACTCTCATACATACATAATCTCTAGTTATAGGAAAGAAATCTAGAAACAATGAAGTGAGGAACTCGACTGACCATGGAAGAATTAGCAATGAAAAACCTTTACATTTATGCAAACAATAAAATCTATAGCAATTCAATAGCTACATATCGATGAAGAACGCAATATACCATCTCCAAAAAGTGCCACAAAATACTTATAGCCCCAATTATCAAAAGACCAATGGCATGCAATCAAGAATCCTCTAGTTCCCTCCAAAAAGGAAAAAGAAAGGAAGAAACAGCCACTGTGACAGATACAAAATCAACATAATACAAATGATCAACAAAATTGATAATAAAAGAAAGCCAGTTCCAGTGCACATGCACATAAAACTGAAATTGAAGGAAGCAAAAGCCAAAAGGGTTCTTTGTTTGATAGCTCTCTATAAATACTCCTTTCACATACAAAAATTACTACAAGTCAGAACACATAAACGCCAGCAGATCAAGAACCAAACGCAAACTTCAGAAAGTGTTAATGCTTTGACTCAGCAAAAAAGCCTAGGGAAGAAAAAGGGACTCAGCTTCAAGTAAAACTAAAATCCAGCTTTCATCCTTTTGAGACGACAAAAGAATTTGCGAAAATTGTTAAACACAAATATGGTAACTTAATCCCAAAAGAGATGGGATCGAAAGACTCATACTTTTCAGCAAGAAAGGCACAGAAGGATGATGAGAGAAAATCAGAAGGAAAAGGATGGCAGATGGAATGAACAAACCTTCAGCCGAGTTTGTCAAAAATCCATTAGATGGAATCTTCATTGCCGCAATATTATTCACCTATACAATCTGCAATTCAGCTTCCTTTCGCCCAAACTATCTGCCTTCATAAACCAAAGTTTATGTCTATATCCACACGAAAAAAAATACTTTTCTCTTTGAAATAAAGCTGAGTAGAAGTTTCTCAACTTGTCAGCAAAAGAATTGCTCTCAAATTACATAAAACAGCCAAAGCTATTACATTTATCTCAATGCATACCCAAATATCTTCCAAATTCAACATCAATAAAACAAACTAGATTTCGCACAACCGGCATTCCCGAAATTCCGCCTGCACCTGTTCAACTCCCACATCTTTCCACGGCACCATCCACATTCAAGAAAATACCATTTACTTTCTTGATTTCAAGAAAACACAAAATCTTGAGCAGCCGAGAGACTGAGGTCCCAAAACACGTTTCTGCTCCAAAAACCCACTCCCAAATCGAGCGAGCAACCAAAAACGACGCGGTCCATCAAACTTGTGCAGGTGACCGTACGTCAAGAGTATTTTTTTCGAACTGGAAAAGAGCTACTGAAAATGGAAAGGTGTACCCCACGTGGGTAGGAGCGGCGGAGGAGCCGGGATCCAGGCGGTGGGGAAGGGGGAAAGGAATCTTGGGTGTCGCCGGAAAACCCGTGGCGAGTAAAAAGCACGGCTTCTTTATAGCAGAGTCGTACTATAATGTAGCAGCGAGTGTTGATTATGATTCCGCCATCGTATAATCGTAAAAAAAAAAAAGAAGCTTGTATATTACTCCTATTTAATGCTGTATACAACAATCCTTACATGTAAATTTGGTATACGTAGGTATTTGTGTGTAGGGGTCGGTGCTTAGAGAGAGAAGGCCGACATAAAACCAACCACAGGAGATTAAAGAAAGTAGGAAACTACATTGCGTGTTTCGCTCTCTGATGACATTTTTCTGTATATGTAAACATTCATCTTCTTTTTCGTTAATCACTCCTTAGTTTCCTTAATTGCCTCTTTAATCTCGATTTCTCATCATTTAAAAGCATAATAATTTTATTGCTTATTTCTTAAAGCTAGCGTATAAATTAGTAGACAACCCTCGTCATAAAAAATAAACAAAAACACATATAATGCACTTCTAAATATATTATGCTCCACTAACTCAGATTCACAAGGCACGTTCATTTATTACCAAACCTTAAAAAAAACACTTATTATTAATGTTAAGTGGTGATTAAATCATATAAACTCTTACATGGATTGAATTAGAAAAAAAATGTATATTGTAACAAGTTTTTATAATGTATATAAATGGGAAAATGGAAAAAAATATATCATCAAGTTTTTCAAATTATGAAATTATATCACACATCTTTTATGTCTGAAATATACCATACCTGTCTTTTATTTTAAAATTTTTAAATTTTCATTTTTAATAATAATACAATTATTAAAAATAAAATACTTATATATATATATTATTCCTTTTGTCCTAATTTATTAGTCAAAAAAAGATACAATAATTAATATTTATAAGTATAATGAAAATTAATAATTTAAGAATGAGTATAAAAAAGTTTATAATTTCACAAAGTATATAAAATATGGAAGCAGAAGGCCGCACGCTCAACGCCCTTGTAAGTTGTGACTGCGGCTGCCAGCTTTTTGTTGCCCGTCTTTCAAAACCCCTTCTATTTTGCAATTCCAACCTTATATTCAACCCTTATTCATATTTGCGCCACTTATTCATGGGAATTTCGATATTATTCCCCTATAACTATAAGCGGAATTTTTAATAAGGTTCCATTTGTTTCTTGTATGATAAAATATAAATGAGACAATATTTTTGTGTGAGACATTTAGTTTTGATTGATATTTTTGTTTTTTATCAGAATGCTCTCACTCTAATTGTAAATGTTAGGTATCAGGGTTGCAGGGCCGTTTTCGGACCTGTTACACTACCGGACTGCGTCGACCTTCAAGCTTTGACCTCCTCCGCTCTGGTCTTCAAGCTTGGACGATCTTCTCACCGGCAGACCCTCGGAACTCCTCCGATCAACGCTCCTCGGCCACCCACACAAGTTAGGGACGAGATTGTTGACTCAGACCTTACCGTCTGAGTACCCCGCGTCTTCCACTACCCAAGGGAGTTGCTGGAATGAATGAACACGCCTAGGACACTCTCAATAGCTCACGCTCACCACAAACCACACTCAGAATCACTCAAGATTGTAGAGAGAAGGGGAGGAGAGAATTACAGAGAAGAGAGAGAGGCAGCGGCGCATTAGGTTTAGGGTTCACATAGATTAGGGGTGAAAAGCGGGTCACGTCCTTTATATAGTAGGTTAGAATAACCGTCCCGGATAACCGCTCAACCCAAACCAACATCCAACCCGGTATCCAATTCATAAACTCAACCGAAGAGATGGGCTAGGAGAAGGTTAGGGGATGGGCCAAACAATTAAGAAGACCAAGTAAAACATGGCCACACAAATCCTACTATAACCATATAATTTCAACCTTAACTAAGAACATTTTGATCAAAATCCACTATATATTATATAAATACTCGTTGACTCATAATACAAGCTCTTCGTTTATATATTTTTTTCGATGCATATATCCTGTAAAACCTTTTGATTGGATAAAATACGTCAAAATGAAAATTTGGGATGGACCAGTTTAGGGTTTTCATAATAAAACCGAAAATGGAAAAAAAAATCTTGCAAAACTTCAATTAAATTATCTTTCGTTTAGAAAATGACAATTACAATAGTAATTACAAAATGATAGCAACGCAGAGAGTGCCACAATCACAATCTCATTAATTAATTTCAAAATTATGCTTTTTTTTATATAACTTTGTATTAATTTATATTCTTTGTACGAGAATCAATCGCCATTTCAGAATAATAAATATTAGTAAGAGAAAAGATCACAGATGGAGTCTTGCAAACTACAACTAACTAACAAATAATAGAAAATTCCAAAAAATAAAAAAGAAATAAATTGGGTCACGATACATCTTTATCTGATATAAATTAACGTACTCCAATTATATTGATGTTGATTTGAGAAAGGGAAATATTTGGCTCAATTCAAATATTTGAGATCTTAGCAATAGATCATGTTCCCTTATCTATTTTCATCAAATCCAACACTCACTTTTATTCAACAAATTAATTTCTCCTCTTCTTATTTCATAACATGATTTTACATTTTTACTCCCATCCATATTTGAAAAAAAATAATAATAAAAGAATAAGAGAGAGAATAAAAAACTAATAAATAAAAGTAAGGGTTAACGATTGGGAGGATAAATAGTTTATTCCTTTTTTTTATCCAATCATAAATTACCGTCTAATTTTTATTTTACACTTATTCAAATAAATATTTTTTAGAAGTATAAAATATTGTAATTCTTGTTTAGAGATATTTACATATTGTATTATTTTTTTTAAAATAAAGGATAATTTAAATTTGATTGGAGTCATTGACTAGTTTAAATAAAAATTAAATCAATTTTCGGATTGTACAGTCGAGGTAAATTATATAATCATTATTAAAGGCAAACACTTAGATAAGGCGGTCTTACCATTTTTATTGTGAAATGAATTTAATAATATATTTTAATTCATTAAACTGATATATTTCTCTATTTCTAATGATGTATTTCTTTGTTGCAAATAATATAATTTTTAATAGTTAAAAGAATATTATATTAAAAAATAAAATAATATATTTATCTTATTGAATTAATATATTAATATTCGTCTCACAATAAAAAATGATGAGACTATCTCTCAGAAAACCAACTCA